>VWZO01018894.1:0-167572 GCA_013396975.1 Bucco capensis | reverse complement strand
GTCTGTCCCAAATTGGCCTTTGCAGCCAGCAGCGCTTGGAAAAAGCGCTTGGGAAGAGCGTGGATGGAGCCCTCCCTGGAGCTGTGTTCGTGAAACCTGGCCATGAAAAATTAAAAAATGTGTTGTGAGGATGGAGAGGGCTTGGTGTGCATGGATGCTGGAGGAAAAAGCACATCCCCTTAGTTCCAGGTCCTCCTGTTTTCTTTAGAGGAGTTATTGTCCTCTGTCTCTAGGATTTGCTTTTAATTGAGTAGGTAATTCTGGCTTCTTGTTTTTCTGCACATTCATGTGTATTTCAAAGAGAGTTAGTGGCTGTTGGTAGGAGATCTGTGTACTGGATATCTAGGTCTGTCTTGCAGCTAGATGAGCTAAGCCTGCAGATCTTTTCCAAAGAAAGAATCAGCAAATAGCCATTATGTCAAGTCATGTTTCTAACCTACTGCAGGCAATAGATCGGAAATGGCAATGTGACAGCTTGCTAGCATCTTAGTGGAAGAGTCAAGCAAAGTAAATGAGTCCTTTTTATTCCAGCAGCTTAATACTGTCTCAGAAGCCAAAGGCCTGAGTAAAGTGAAGAGATGTCCAAAGGAAAATCTAAGATTCATCAAGCATCATGGGAAAAACAGGCTTGTTTACAGCATTCTGTACACCCTGGGAGTAGCAGGGACTTGTGTAATGAAGAGCACTGCTCTGCCAAAGCAGGTTGCTGGACAGTTGGATCTTTGGAACAGCCCTGTGCATCTTTCCTGCTCCCCACTCCACTGCCTGCAGGGGTTTAGGAGCATCCTGGCTCAGCTCTCCATCAGCTCTGAGCATGCTGCTTCTGCTGATGGCACTGCAAGGGCTCAAGCTGCTGGTTTCTAGATCATGAGATGACTTCAAATCACAGCTTGGCACCTCTGAGGAGCATTTGGAGGCTGAAGGTCTGAGTTGAAGGCTGAGGAGTCTGAGCTTAGCCCTGGAGAGACAACTCAAAGCTGGACAAAATAGCTTTCTTGTCCTCTTGTTGATGGAGTTGGAGCTCAAACATGACTCCGGTTTCAGTTTGTGCTGAGTGTATGGTCTGTGGCTTAATGCAAAGGGTAAATTGCTTGTTTGTCTAGGAAGCAGAAGCCAATGTAGCCTAGTGTGCCTGTTCAGGAGGGGCTTTTGACTTCAGCTGTCCTTTTCACTTCACAAAGTAATTTGCAGCTATTTGGGATAAAAATAGAAGTCTTCAAGTTGCTGACAGTCCCTGTTTCTGTAATAGTCCATGGATGTACTGCTATAGAGTTGATTAGGGTAGAGATGGGCTGTTCTATTTTAAGCATGAGTGATTCTCCTTACCTTGAACTACAACTGAGAAAATGTTCTGTGAAGCATGGCCTAATCCTACTTATTTCTGACCACACTCCTTCCACACAGGCATTTGGCTCTGTATTCATATGTTAAGTTGATTTCTCTTAGTCAGAGCTAGGATGTCAAGTTTCTGACAGTCACGCGAGTGAAGAAAAAATACCACGAATTACCAGCACAGCAAGGAACCAGTACCTCAAGAGCAAAATGTTGTGATCCTGCTGTTCTTTCATCACTGAGACCTGTAATATTACACAGTGATTGGGTTCACTGCAATTTGCTCTAGTAGCTGGGACAAACACTACCCTTTTTGTCCCTGTCAGCCTGGTGATGTGGCAGATTGCCTGTATCTGGTGGGACAAGGTGATTCACTTCCAGGAAAACCAGCTACAAATGAATTCTTGGAATTCTTTACCTTGATAACAGGCAGGATGACTGCCATTTATGATGGGAATTGTTAGGATGGCTGCCATTTAGAATGGGAATTGGAATGCCAGGTTATCACTAAAGCAGAGAGCATGAGTATCAATGTTCACCTCAATTACATTACTGCATCCTGCCCTGTTAGCACTCAGTGTTTGACAAATCATAGAATCACAGAATGGTTGGAAGGGACCTCTGGAGATCATCTAGTCCAACCTCCCTGCAGTGGGCACGGACATCCCCAACTAGCTCAGGTTGCCTTTTCCTGAAAGCTGACACAGGTTGCATGAGCAAGAAAGGCAGAGATACAACTGCTCTTCAACACAAGCAATGAAGAAAGATAATGTGGCATAAACTCTAGTCTTCCTTGTGATCTAAACTCTGTAAATCTCCCTTGTTACACTGTAGTTATCTCTGAAGAAACAATGATTACAAACCCCCTTGATTTACAAAACCCTAGTGTGTTTTCCCCCATTGCCTTCTCTATGGAACAACAGCAGCTCTTTCTTATGATAACCTTTGCTGAAGGACTCCTATCTCTCTCTCACTTGGACTATGCTCTTCCTTACACTTTTGCCACTGTAGATTCTTAAGCTTTTAATGTTCTTTTCAGCAGGCTTGAATGAAACATCATCCACAAGGGCTCCTCTGCTGCCTCCATTACCTCCTACCAGCAGCACCAATGGTACCACTCCATGTAAGTGCTGACATGATCATCACTGACACCATACATGTGACAGTTTAAGACTCAGTCACATGTTTAAGCTATTGCTGCTTAGCAAGGTCTTGTGTGTCAGCAGATCCTCCTATCTCCTCCTATGCCTTCTTAGCAGGCAGTAAATGGCAAGTTAGGGCACCCAGGACCATGATCCACGACTTGTTTGCTAAGCTGTGATAAGTTGGCCATGTGTTTGGGCCCTTAGGCTCCCTAATAAAATCTCTAGCAGTAATCTAGACTTGGGCACTTGCAGTCTGAGATTTCCCAAAGACCTTCAGGGACCATGGGAATTGGAAGCACAACCAGGATTCAAGGGAGGGGTGAGGAGATGGGGAAGGATGTAGGCAATTTCTAAGCAAACTACAGGATGCAACTCACTCCTCTTCTCTTCTTCCAGTCACCTTCTTCAATGCTGAAACAAACTTTTCTCTCTTCTACAAAACTGAGAAAGCTCCTGATTACTATGATGCAAGGAAATTCCTTCAAAACTGGGTGAGTAGCTTTCTGTTCTCATTCTCCTGTGTCTCTAGCAGGTGTCAGATGCTGAGAACAGCTAGGACAGAATGATGGTGAGACAACACAGAAATGAATAGCCAAGGAACAATACTCTGGTCTTTCAGAATCGTGTGATCCAATGCATTTTAACAGGATAAAATTAACTTCTGAAGGAAGGGGAAAGTGTTGACATTTTGCAGAATAAATGCAGCTATTTTCATCAGGATTTAGAATTTTTATGAGAATTCTAAATTTGCAAGCAGGCCTAGAATAAAGTATTGATAAATCAAGTTGATAAAAACGTCATTCTTCTCTTTCCAGTTTAGTGTCATCTTTACTGGGGAAGAATTTGTTGTGGCAAACTTTAAAGTCAGGTAAGCCTCTGGTGATGCTATCACCTGGACTTTCTGTCCTTGGAGCTAAACTGCAGCCAGGTTCCAAATGCCCATTTCACAACTGACCAGTTTCATGACAAAGGTGTAAACCAAACCCCCAGATCTGCACAACTCTGATCATGTAGAACACCCACATTTTTTGTGGGTGTTGCATGTGGGCTCATTCATCTGAAAATAGAGAGCCTGCCTCACGCAAGGCAAGGAGCTGCTGCCAAACTGAGAGCATGTCCAGCAATTCATGAAGATTGCTGCCTCTGCAATGTGTGAGCAATCAGTCAAGTGGGCTGATGGATCTGTGATGCCATCCTGGCAATTCAGAAAGCAACAGAAAGGGATACTTGCAGGAGATGGGAAGCAGAGCAGAGTGCTGCTACCTGCAGGGTCCATTCACATTACTATTGCTGAAGTCCTGTGCCAGCAATTGCATGGGAGTATGAAGGAGTCTAGGGATCACATTCATCTGCAGAATGAGGGTTATAGACCCCTGAGGGCTGTTGAGTTTGTTTCACTAGATACACACTGACTCTTGGGTGCCAGTGTCTAATGGAAGCATGTTACAGCTCCAAAACCCNCAGAGCTGGACACGTTGCACAAGACTCCTCTATTTCATCCCTTTACCACAACCCAGCTGTATTTCTACCTGAACTGTGAGCAGCAATTCATAAAGCATCACTTGTACAGACATGGAGTTGGAGCATTTTGTGCCTATCTCAACTTCTAGTTCCCTGTTTGACTTCCACAGTTAGTTTGCTTTACAAATGACAGTGCAGCAACACACTGCACTGTTCACAGGGGCTGAATGCAATTCAGAAAGCCAGGAGAGAAGGATGGGTCCTATTCCAGAAGTGTGTTCTGTCAGGGTGCATATGTGTTCCAGCACTTGGTTTGGGCTCTTTAAGTAGCTATACCTCTGCTGAATTCAGGATGGCTTTGCTGCTGCAAGCTCTGACTCATTGTGGTCTCAAGATATATCTTTTAGGTGATAGCAGAATGGGGAATGTTGTATTTATATGCTTCCTATGAAATTATTATCCTATTCTCTTTTGCTTGCAGGGGCAATTATCTACAAAGCAGTGTCCCTAAGAGAGCTCATGTATGTAATGGGTTATTTTCTGACTTTAAAACCTACCTTTTCTTCTCTCTGCACAGAGGATATAGTAGTTGCATCCTCTAAAAGCTGATACTGTTGTATTTTGTGGAAATGATTCAATATTGACCTTCAATCTGGTAGGTTTTCCTTGTGTAAACAGCTGGGCTGGAGAGCCACTGTGTCTCAGTAGATATTGCTATATTCTGTTTTATGCTGATGTACCTCTAGAAATCCTGTGAAACAGACTGCTCTAGAGGCAGGTCCCAGGGACATTTCAAGCAACAGGCTCTATTTGAATGAGCACATTGAGTTTTTGGTATTTGTTTTCCTTAAAATCCAACTTGCACTAGTTGATTCTAACCAGCTTCTACCTTTTTGTGCCTTTCTATGTGAACTGCAGATGAAGGTGAAGCAGGTATCACAAAGGTAAGACCTGTGCTTAGGAGCTGGCTTGCCATAGTTTACATTGATTTCATTCTTAGAGTGAGAAGGAATTATACTCATCTTTGGCTCTTTAGCTTCAGAATAACTTTGGAACCTTTAGTTGTGTAAAACAGGAGTGAGTTGGAAACACAGGAAACATCCCACTCCTAAGGAAATGTCACTTGTTAGCCCTCAATTAAATTAGATGTCCACTGAGGTGATGCACCCACAACTCACAGCTGGCTTCTTGCATCTTTGAGCAACATCTGAAGCCACTCAAAGAGAGATCCAGACTTTCCAAGCCTCCTCAAGTCAGTAAACATAGTTATCCTGAAGAATAGCTGTTTTGAGGAGAAAAAGCTGGAATTGAGTGGAGACACTGAAAGCACTTAGTTAAATCTCAGTTTTCTAGGGGTTCTGCCATCTCTCTTTGGACACAGGGGTAGGCAAACACCTGTGTGCTCACGGCTGAAAACTGCTTACTTGTGGCAGAGATAACATCACTAGGAAACCTTTTGTGTGGTATTTACCATGGAACTATGAAAATATTCTTCTAGGTGTATTCCCAGTAATTTCCACTTCAGAAAGCATTTCCAGTGCTGAGGCACTTGTCTTACACAAAAAAGTGGCATTTGGTGACATGCCATAGGCCTGCATGAACAGAACACAGCCATGAATGATCCAATTCAGTGTCATTTTCTGGGTTACTCCTTAATTTTGTAGCCACTTCTCATTATGAAATGTTACTAATAAGACAGCCTTGTTGGTGTATTGTGTTTTTAGCTATGTCTGTAAGGCCATTATCAAGGCCACATCAACTGAAACACAAGAAGAGCTGAGTCTGAAGATCAAACAGCTGTTGAATGACACTTATGAAGAGGGACCAATATCCTTATATGTCAACCCTGAAGATGTGTCTGTCAAGCCAATAGGTAAACCTCCTTGGAAATCACATGCTTTGACATTCTGGCTACAAGTGGTTTATCACATTTAAATTTTGTGGAGAGGTTAGGCTAGAAAACATCCTTCCAAGTAGCCAGCCTGACCTCATCTGAGGGGCAAGCTGTAGAACATCTTGCAACAACAAATGGAGGTTACCTTCCAGTACCTAAAGGGAACTTCCAAGCAGGCTGCAGAGGGCCTGTTTGCAAAGGCCTGCAGTGAAAGGACAAGGGGCAATGGTTTTAAATTGGAGAGGAGTAGATTTTAACTGGACATTAGAAAAGTTCCTCCCCACAAGGGTGGTGGAACACTGGACCAGGTTGCCCAGGGAGGTGGTTGAGTTCTCATCCCTGGAGGCATTCCAGGTGAGGCTTGCCAGGGCTCTGGGCAAGCTGATGTAGTTGGGGATGTCCCTGCCCAGTGCAGGGGGGTTGGACTAGATGAGCTCCAGAGGTCCCTTCCAACCCAAACCATGCTAGGATTCTATGATAAGCTAAAGCTTGAATGTTGGTGCCAAGGTCTTGAGCAAGGTCAGGCTGCTGCAGCTGCAAATCCACAAGTCCCTGCTAATGTGTAGAGAGACAAAGGTTAAACAACAAACCCAAACTCATTGCTGACACTTCCTTAATGCCACTGCATGTTGGAGCAAGCCTCATATGGCAAATAATCTCTTTGTTGGTTTGGTTACAATCTCTACCACTCTTTAAAATACAGTGGTAAGCCAGAGAGAGCTAACAGACTGTGCCTGAACTTCAGCCCCACATTTTATACCAATGACTTACAGAAGTTCAGCTGCAGAGGATGAAAACTAGAAGCCTGGAGGAAAGACATTGATGGGATAATGAGGAGGGGCAGTGTGAAAGCATCTTCAGAGAGAAGCCTGCAGGATGTACTGCCATGGAATAGGTTGTGATGCTGGCAAACTAATTCTTCACTTGAGAATTGACCTTGTCAAGCAATAGAGATAAAGATTGTAGAAGAACAGAGAGAATAATTAGGCAAAATACCTTTTAGCAGCCACTAAATAAAACACTCTTATCCATTCTGTGAATGACAGTTCATTCCCATCCGGAAAAGAGGTTCAGAGAGCAGCTGGGTTTCTGGGTGGTTTTTAACTATTAAATCTTTTTAAAGAGCCTTTATCTATTTCTTCCTCAGCACTAATGGATTGTCCAGAAAGCTTCTCACACACAACCTACAAGGGGAATTATTCCTGGCCCCTGACAAGTCCAGCTACCAAAGCAGAGGTCAGCTGTAGGAAAAACCCTCTGCAGTCTGCTCAGAGGAGTTGGTGAGTGATGGCATCAGCTCATTTTGGTTCTTGCATGGCAAGCAGGAGGGAGCACCAGGCCTGGTGTGATGGGAAAACAGGTGTGAGTCCCTCATGGCACACAGGAAGATGCAAAGGGTTTGGGGCCAGACCAAAGCATGGGCTGCAGGAAAAGGGAGTGATGGGAACTTCCAAGAAGGCTGGAGAGGGCCTGTTTGCAAAGGCCTGGAGTGAAAGGACAAGGGGCAATGGTTTGAAATTGGAGAAGTGGTTTTTAATGGTTTTTAATTGGATTTAAACTGGATATTAGAAAGAAGTTCCTCCCCATGAGGGTGGTGGAACACAGGAACAGGTTGCCCAGGGAGGTGGTTGAGTTCCCATCCCTGGAGGCATTCCAGGTGAGGCTTGCCAGGGCTCTGGGCAAGCTGATGTAGTTGGGGATGTCCCTGCCCAGTGCAGGGGGGTTGGACTAGATGAGCTCCAGAGGTCCCTTCCAACCCAAACCATTCTAGGATCATTTCCATCCCCTGCAGCACGTGCAGGAAGCTGACTTTCTGCTTGGGCAGGGAGGGGAAACAGATGCACTGGAGCATTTTGTTCCATCCATTCATGGCTCTGTGCCCTCCAGTACCTCCAGAGGCATTTCAAATTGCTCTGGCACTTGGGCTCTGCTCCCACTCTGCTAAATGAATGCTAAGTCAGATCTGACTTGCAAGTCAGCATTCAAAATTGGGGTAATTTAATTGCATTCTTAGCTACTTCTATGGGAAATATGAGGAACATCAGTTATGCCTTTTTTTCTTGTAACAATATACTGTTTTCATTTCACAGTGCAATTAATGTTGAACTGGAGCAAGCTTTCTGGAAGAAACCAAATATGACAGAATGCAAATTACTGAAAGACCTTCCAGATAATATTTTAGACCTCCATGATGTCACAATAACAGAAGGTAAGCCAGCAGACACTTGAGTGGCACAGGGAGACAAAGTCAGATCAGTTATACTCAGGTGATGCTTATGTTGGACCTCGGAAGAGCTGAAGTGCTAAGCTTGTTTTGTGTGCATCTTCCTCACCTGAGCATCTTCAAGTGTTTTTAATGGAGGTGAATTTTGCACATGCTTCAAAATTCTCAGGCTTCTACTTACAAGACTTGTCTCAAATCCTACACTTCAGTTTAGAACTAAGTATGTAACCAATAAATAACGTGACAGGTTTTGTTTGCCTCTACTCTGTTTCCACATCAAACTAGTTCATATCTCATACAAAGAAGCACAAATCAGTGGAACTGAGAAGTTTGTGCTTGAAATCATGTAAGATACAAGGTGACCTTTACCTCCTAATGATGTCTTTGATTAAGCAGTGCCAGTTGTTTGAATGGTGAACAAAGCAAATACCATAGCTTATCCACCTACTCAGCAGTGGCATCAAAGCAAAGATCACTGGAAGATACCTGCAGTTGCTCATAGTCTCTCTGACTTTCAGGGTAATAAAACACTGTTTCTATTAAAATAGAAGGATGACAAGATGATGAATGGCAAACTTTACAAGCTATGCCATTCAGCATTTGCAGTTGCTGCTCTAGCAGTAAAGCAGCATTTGGGGAAAGAGGCAGATCTGGGCTCATTTGGAACTCCCCAAGGCTTGTAAACATGAACCAAGTTAACAATAAATAATACTCTTTATGGGTAATCTTTATAACCCCAAACCAGGTGAGAATATTCAGATGAAAACTACCTTGTTTTCTTCATTTAAAGTATAAACTAAGATACAAAGATTTTACTTTGAGGCTTTTGCTAGTTTCATTGAGATACAGCTTATTAGGACATAAATTTCTAATAGATCAGAAGCATTATGACCATATGGGAAGAGAGGAGAAGCAGACTGACTCCTTGCTTTAACACAGAGAGATGTAGCTATATAGTTAGACATCAGCTGTGCCACAGAAAATCATCTGTACTTTCTTTTTTTTCCTCCCCCAGAGAATGCACAAGATGTTGTAGAGCATATTTTATACCTCTTACCAGATGCAGCACTACATAAGGAAGAATTAAAAATCATTGCAAGCAAAATTTCTGATATCATACGGCTTGCAGATATGAGCATGACAATTGCAGAGACTCTGTTGTCTATACTAAACTACATTTTGCTGCTAGAAGATCAGAACATTAGAAACATGACCAATAGGTAAGAAAGAGTCGAGCCTCTTCTCTCTAATTAGGAAAAAAACCAACCTAACCCACACTGAAACCAGGGCCCAGAAAGCTTGTGAAGTCTCATCCTGAGATATTTAGAGCTTTCCTGGACAAAACCCTGAGCAAGCTGACCTATCTTTAAAGTATGTCCTGCCTGGGGAAGGCAGGGACTTGGATGCCAGATCTCCAGAGGTCCATTGTAGACTAAGTTATTCTAATATTTGACCTGAGGGTACAATTAGATGACTGTAAATAATCAAACCAGCAGGTTTTACAAGTTACTGCCTTCCAGATGAAATACAGTATTTGTGTGTGAGTTTTGATTCAGCTCTTAGAATCATAGAACAGTTCCAGCTGGAAGAGACCTTGATGATCATCAGTGCAGCCTTTGTCCTAGCCCTAGCAACCTGCTAAATGATGCTCCCCAATGCAACATCTACCTGTCTCTTAAACACCTCCAGGGATGGGGACTCAAGCACCTCCCTGGGCAGCCTGTTCCAATGGCTCACAACCCTTGCAGCAAAGAAATTCCTCCTAATATCTAACCTGAACCTCCCCTGGTGCAATTTCCATCCATTTCCCCTTGTCCTATCACTCTTCACTAGGGAGAACAGAGCAGTCCCTGCCTCTCTACAACCTCCCTTCAGGTAGTTCTAGAGAGCCAGGACGCTTCCCCAAAGCTGAGTAAAGGGGCATGATCACCTCCCTGCTCCTGCTGCCAACACTGTTCCTGCTCCAGGCCAGGATACCATTGGCCTTCCTGGGCACACTGCTGGCTTACCATCAGCCAGCCAGCTGTCAATCAACACCCCTTACTCTTCCCAGAAGCACTTTGTGTTGTCCCTGCAGGAGAGTATCTTCCACCTTGCCAGACTTTCAGCCTTGCCATCACTTGACCCTGTGCCAGACAAAATGCCATTTACCCTAAAATGGACCCATTTTTCTCTAGTGATTGCTCCTGGTGATCATAAATCAGAGCAGTTTTTAGCTGATTGTCTCCTAGATGTATATTATGAAAACAGGAGAGCATTTCAAGAGTTGTATGTTTTGTTTTGCCTTGCTCTTGGTGAAGTATCCTGAAGACAACTGAGGAGATAGGCTACAAGATGACTTACACAGAGAGAAATACATCAGTCATAAGCTCTTCCTTGGCTTTGCTGGTGATGCGTCCCGATCCCAGTGTGTTTGGAGGACTGGCCTTTGGTGTTACCTCCTACAGCAGAGGTATGGATCTCAAGGTGAGAGCAAAGTATCACTGACTATGCTAGACAACTCTGCTGCTGTTTTGTACCCTTGTCTAGTTGGCCTGAAAGAGGCAGCTCTGAGCATCTCTCTCTCTCTCCTGCAGATTGATGTTCAAGAAAATCCTTTCAAAAAAGTCTTGGCCTCAGTGTTTTTGCCAAAATCTCTGAAGAAATTCCTTGGGATGGAGCACTCTGACCCAGACAAGCATTCCAAGATCCAGTTTAAATTTTTTGGCACGACCTCACTCTTTGTGGTAACGACAACTACTCCAAATAGTGTCACTTGCTCTGGGCACTTGGAGCATTAGATTGATGTGCAGGGAAAAGGGAGCCAGGCAGCAAAACGTCCTCTGTAGCAAGGATGCTCTGAGAGGTGTCTGTAAACCTTAGGCTTTTTGTTCATTTTCTATAGCTGATGTTATCCTAATACTTGTGTAGGAGAAGAACATCCCCTAGTCTTACTCTGATTGCAAGCTCTTGCTTCAGGAACATGCATGGCACATGTCAAATATCACACAAATGATCTCAAAGTTTCTATTTCCATAAAAATAATAGCAGTATTTAGGACTATTTTAGTGCTTTCTGTGTTTTCTTGAGGGTTGAGTGAGTAGTTTAAAAGGGAGACATTTTCTTTGGTACAAGGGAGCCTATGGTGTGCTGAGCAATGCTTTTCACACAGAAGCAGCATTGACAATTGTGTCTGCTGGCTAATGAGCTTAATGATGTACAACTGGATGTTTGGATGTGCTCAAGTGATTATAGAGCTTTCTCACTCCAGCTGATGCATCTGAAACAGAGCTGAATTTGCAACTACATGCAGCAGCAAGTAGCTGCTTTCCCTCAGGCATCTCCTGGTGTTGAGCTGGTGGTCCTTTCCATGAAATACAACTTAAATGGAATCAGAGAAGAGCTTGTATTTTTTTTAATGTTTATTTTTCCTCTGCAGGATGACAGTTTAACAAAGGAGAGGCTGAATACTTATGTTGTGAGTGCCAGCATTGAAAACTCATCTGTACAGAACCTAAATGAGCCTGTGACTATTACTCTTCAGCACACAGAACAAAATATGGTAGGATGTGTTCATGTCATCAGAGATGTGTTGAAGTAGAGGATATTTCACTTATTCTTACAATAAGCTGGCAAACATTGTAAATGAGCATGACAAATAAGCTTAAAACATTTTGTTGCCTGACCATTCCTTGAGCTAGATCAACTAGAACATTAACAGACCACACAGATCTTGGTCTTTAAGTCCTGCAGGTTAGTAAAGCTCCTGTGTCCTCTCTAAATCCACACTTAGAAGCAAGGGATGTTTTCATTGTTTCCTTGGTTTGATCTAGGCAACTTTTTTCCAAGGAAGAGGTTATTTGCAGGTTGGAGGTTTGACTGAAATAATTTGCAGTTGCTCTGAATTCAGCAAATTGTTTTAGTCACCAAAAGGGATAAATTCCCCCAAAAGATCAAAACATTGCATGAATATTTTCAGAATTAATCTGCTTTATTTTGTTTCAAAACAATGGTTCAGAACTAAAAATTTATCTTAGATTATTTTTGATGGACAGAAGTCTAACTTGGTGACTGGGATCCACTTTGATGTTTTTGTGTTGCAACTGTTTATGGCCCAGCCTCCACATTAATATACTGCAAACCCAGGTCTGAGCAAAATTCTTCAATGAGATGAATTTGATTCAAGTTCAAGTTAATGAGAGCTTGGAAATTGGTGCTTTTATGGCAATATGCTTTTTCCATTCAGTTCTAGCAAATAATAGATACCCAGAAATTTCATCTAGATATCCCCTCTCTTCTATCATTTTTATTCCACCAGGCCATCTGGCACCTTTCAGGATTTTTTTCCTTGACCTTTTAAAAATATCCTAACTAAATATTTAATGAGATACCATCCTAGCCTACATCTTTGGCTCTCTGCCTAATTATGTTTGACAGTCTACAGATCACACATCATAAGAGTTTATCTGTTAGGGTGGCTTCCTGTGCTTTATTAAACTTTATTAATAATAAAATCAAATTAATCTGTGCCTTGGGAAAGTTTGCTGCAGCATTAGCAGTAATAAACTAGAATATCTCCAAGGGAAAACATGGCATTGAATACCCATTTGAATCTCTGCAGCTGTTTGCACTAGGCAGGCAAGCTTTATTTTTCCCTTAGGTGTCTTCCCTGCCTGGTTTCAGAGACAGGGGAAACACTGGAATTCTAAAGTAAAGGGTTTTTTTCTGTTGAGAATTGGTTTGGGGGAATTTTTTATTGTATTTGTTATTCTAGGTCTTGGTGAGACTGGAAAGTTTTCACTAGTAATTCAGTGTGACATGTTGGATGCTGCATGAAGCCAATGAGATCAGACAGAGGAATTGATCTAAGCTGGGTAACTTGTCAGATTTTCTGCTGTCCTTAAAAGACAATATAAAATATAGACAGATAGGTAAAGCTGGGGAAATCACTGATTCCCAGGAGTGGTAAAGGTAAGGGCAAAAATTGGGACCCTGGGCCGATATCCCAGCTGGCTCCCAATGACTGTGTCCAGCTATCCCTGAACTGCTGCCATCTCCAGTCACCTACAGACCCTGTGTGGCACCACCATGCAAATCATCTCAGGGCTCAGTGAGCTTTCAGTACAGAGGAAAGAAATCCAAACTGCCTTACTTA
Organism: Bucco capensis; assembly: GCA_013396975.1. Lineage (NCBI taxonomy): Eukaryota > Metazoa > Chordata > Aves > Piciformes > Bucconidae > Bucco > Bucco capensis. The sequence goes on along the minus strand of VWZO01018894.1, from coordinate 154,382 downwards.
TAGACCCTGACANGGCCACAGGAGACCACAAGGGATTTTCAGACGGTGCCTGGCAAGCAGTGTACACAGGTAGTGAATAAGTGTCACAGCCTCCTCTTTCTCTGCTTTCAGGGTAATGCAGCAGTGCACTGTGTCTTTTGGGACTTCCAGAAGAATAGTAAGTGTTCTTTAAGAGCATTGCCATGCTTGTGCTGTCACCAGCCTCACAGAGCCTTCAGCTTCTTGTTATTGCAGCTGGAAACTTTGAAGCTGTCCTGTTGAGATTAACTAAGGTGTCAGGCAAGACAATCAGGGTTAGTACTAGAGGATAAGTGTCCAGTGTTGTACAATAAGGCATCTACATGCATAAGAAGACTTAGTCTAAGGAAGAAGCAGAAATGCAGTGAAAAGTCAGATGATTTCTCCCAGTTACTCCAGGGAAGCCAGTGGGGGCTTTGGTGTGGTCAAGTCTTGAATATGGCTCAGAGAGTCAACAGCCACAAGAAAGAGAAGTGTGTATTGGGTTAAGTCAGAACATGAGGGAGAGGTTTTTATCTGCAATTATTGGTGTTAGATTATATAGATATGTTAAATCAGAAATTTAGTTTCTTCATGTCATACACAGCACATAAAAAGGATCATAAATGCAATCTTACCAGGGCAGCTTTGGCTTTCTCAGTGCTACATTTCTGCCTAAACAAACCCTCTGTCCTGTAAATGTTTCTTGCTTTCTGTTTCCACACACTGCAGCACAACCTAGGCCAGTGAATTTTTCCTTACCTTCCTGCTTTCTCTGTGTACAGGCATGTAAATGATTGAAAATATTTCTTCATTCCACCAAAGGCTTTAATCCAAATTTTTGAGGTTCTCAGGCAACTGTATGTGTTCCCGTGTGAAATTTCACTTGTGTGCTGCTAAATGACCCTGCAATCTGTACTAACTTGAGCTCAAATTCACACATTCTGTGTGCTGAAGAGCTATAAATGACTGAGCATGACTAACTCTGCTTAAAAATCCCATTTTGTCTATTACACAGATGGACTGGGTGGTTGGAATACATCAGGGTGTGAAATGGAATATACAGATATGAATTACACAATCTGTTTTTGTAACCATCTTACCCATTTTGGAGTCCTACTGGTAAGTAGTCAGTGAATCATCTCCAAAAAAGTCCTAGGGTACTAAACAAAGTCATCACTAGTTTTGGGGAGAGATGGGAGATTCATATCTATACAGCCTGTTAGGTAGCTGCAACTTTGCCAAAATCTGTAATAATAAACAAAAGACTTATAATAACTTTGATGGTATAAAGTCCTTCTAAATGTCACTTGCTTCAAGGCAAATTCATTTTACAGATGTAGCTTGTCCTTCTTTGCAATGTAACTTAATCAACATTAATGTGCTATTTGCTGCATTGGAAACACTGTGTTAAATTTATTACCTGCCAGTGGAAAACTAATGACATCTTCCTGAAAGTTTTGTCTGTACTCCATCAGAAAAGGAAGTTTAATATAAATATGGGTGTTGTCATTAAACATCATCTCTTATTTCTCTGTAAAGCAGAGAAAACTGCCTCTAAATGTTGAATGTCAAAGGAGATGTCTGCCTGAGAATTGGTTGCAACAAATTCAGAGTGTTAGGCCAGTTCAAAGCAAGCTGATTAGGTGAGAGTTGTCTAATCCCAGTAGGATAGAAGCTATGTGATGAGGTAAGACCATCCCTTTGCTTTTGGATGCTTCATCATAGAATCATCATAGAATGGCCAGGTTGGAAGGGACCTTAGAGATCATCTAGTTCCAATCCCCCTGCCATGAGCAGGGATGCTTGCTCCACTTCCACTTGAGGTCAGCACTGCCCTGCTCCTAGAGAGGCACAAAGCCCTCCCTGGCAGTAAGAATGTGACTTCTACAGGAAGGAATTGAGATGTCACAGCTTTCCATTCCAGCAGAGAGAATTCAGTCTGATTTTAACCTGACACCTCTTCTGCCACTTTAGGAATCACCCCAGTTCAAAGTATGTAACAGCGCTGTCGATCGAAACTCAGACCAGTGACCAACAGCTCTGTTGGGCAAAGTTTCACCAAAGAGAAGAGAAACTGTGGCAGGGAACAACAAATCCTCTCCATAGTACTCCTGGCAGCAGCTGTGGAGAAGCAGGGCCCAGCTCCCAGCTGAATTTTGCAGAGGGATGCTTTCTGGGTATGGAGGATCCTCCCACTCTCCAAGACAAGTTAGCAAGTGTGGCAGCTGCCACTGAAACAAAGTAGAGTTTCTCCTCCAAAGCAACCTCCCAGTGGAATAATTCTGGCAAGATCCTGGAATCCTTGTTGAATATGTGGTTTCTGAAGTACAGCCTTTCTAGCTTCACAACTTCTAACTGGATACTTTAAATACTGCCTATTGTTACTAGTTTGGATATTCTGTAGGACTACACAGTAAGAAACACATTAAAATATTAATGGAAATCCCCCAAGTAAGCAGAACAGAAATTGCTTTCCACATTTTCACATTGCTAAATCAATTTTCTTTATTATGTCAAACAACTGTGGTTCTTTATCTTGTATCACAGGACTTGGCTCGGACAGAGATAGCTGTCACTCACGATCATGTATTAACTCTGATAAGCTATGCAGGATGTGGTGCTTCTTCCCTGTTTTTGGGTATAACCCTGGTGATATATCTAGTCCTTGAGTAAGTCTGACTCTCTTTTCTTGTATCCCTTTGAATGTTTTAGCTATAATGACTTTGCATCAACTATCAGAATAGTTGGTAGTATTTGGTGATGTATAGGAAGGAAGACTGAGATCTGACAGTATTGACAGCTTTATTTTGACCTGTGACTGTGATGAAATAAGAGGGATTCAAATAATCATGCAGTCTGAACTGTTCAGCAACTTCCATGTTACTAAATTCCTGTCAGTTCATAAATTCACCCATGGACATGAGTAAAATATCATCTCAAAATCTGGAATATTCCCTGTGTATAGACTGTGCATTGGATGATATCAACAGTGAAATAGGGAAGCTTTTCACTTCTTTTGGTCTTGTGTTTTTTCCTTCTGGGTAGGTTTCATTTTACACAGTATCTGCCAGTAGCTCCTGGCATGATGGAGCCCTAGACTTAGGTAATTGTAGATGCTTTCCTAATCCATTAATCCTGCAATAACAGTAATATTTGATGCAGTAGTAAAAAGATGACATTAAGTCCATCTCTTCTCCACTAAGTGTGCAAAACCTAGTAGGTCTTCATACATATATATATATATATATATATATAAGCTCTATTTTTTCAAACTGGGAGATAATCCTTCAAAACCACACTAGAGATTTGATATAAAGCACTAATGTGAACACAACTTTATACCCCAAGAAGCCAATTTATGATATGATGAATACACATTTGTGCTACTTCGCATTATTGAGTGCAACCAGCACAGCTCATGCAGTGATAACGTTGTGGACTTTCCCTTTCTTTTCAGAAAGCTGAGGAGAGACAACCCTTCCAAAATCCTGCTCAATCTTTGTGCTGCCCTGCTCATGCTGAACATGGCCTTTCTCACCAACTCCTGGCTGTCCTCATTCAGCCAGCCAGGTCTTTGTATCACCATGGCTGTGCTCCTTCACTATTCCCTTCTCGCAGCTTTCACATGGATGAGCCTAGAGTCTGTTCACTTTTACTTGGCTCTTGTCAAAGTTTTCAATGTTTACATCCCAAAGTACATCCTAAAATGTTGTATTGCTGGCTGGGGTAAGTAAGCAGATTTCCTCTCCATTTCTGGGCTTGTTAACTTCTCTAGGATTGACATATTTGCTAAAGTAAGCTAGGACACTCAGCTAGTAGAAATGCACACCCTGAACTGTCAGGATGGATTTCTTCCCCCAGGCAGGTTCAGCTTCAGTTTCTTCTGCTCAGGGAGACATAAGCAAAAAGTGTCTGTTGGTAAAGGAAAACAAGGCAAGGAAAGATGAAAGTGGGTGTAGGGAACTGCTTTCCCTACCCTTCCTGCTCTTTACAGGAATGATTTATCATGGTGCCTCACATCAGTGGGGAGTGCCTGAGGAAGCATGAGCTGCACACAGCCTTCACCCCTGCACTGGTGATGCTCAGAGGGGATTTTGATCTCCTCCTTGTGTCCTTAGTTGCATGATTCCCCTGCAAGGGTGGGTTTGGCTTTCACTCATAGCTTTCACAGAATGTTACAGAATCCCAGTATGTCAGGGGTCGGAAGGGCCCTAGAAAGATCATCTAGTGCAACCCCCCTGCCAGAGCAGGATCACCTAGAGCAGCTCACACAGCAATGTGTCCAGGCAGCTCTGCAATGGCTCCAGACAAGGAGACTCCACAGGCTCCTGGGCAGCCTGGGCCAGTGCTCTGGCACCTGAACTGCAAACAAGTTCCTCCTCGTGTTAATACTAAACCTCCTGTGGTCCAACTTGCTCCCATTCCCTCTTGTCCTAACACTGGATGCCATGGAGCAGAGCCTGGCTCTCTCCTCCTCACACTCACCCTTCACATATTTCTAAGCATTGCTGAGGTCTCCTCTCAGTCTCCTCTTGTCCAGGCTGAAGAGACCCAGCTCTCTCAGCCTGTCCTCCTAGGGCACATGCTCCACTCCTTTCATGCTCTTGCTGGCCCTGTGCTGGACTCTCTCCAGCAGCTCCCTATCCTTCTGGAGCTGAGGGGTTTTCCTGAGGACTTCCCTGCTTTATCCTGATGCACTGAGCATCAGGGACTTGTTTGGGAGAAACACAATAAAAAGGGCCCAAAATTATCAGAGGTACTGACCCAGAGCAGAATTAGGTCTGTATTTTTGAGTTGCCCTTAGATGCTGTTTTAAAAGGCTGTTTTAGGCTTTCAGATAGTGTGCAGCATCTCCTCATCTCTCTCCTTAGATAGGATGTCTCACAGAACTGTTCTCAGGGGCAGCCATCCATGCTGGTGGTGTTGGCAGCAGCTGTTCTCAACAGAAAAGCCAGAACTGAGAGAGAAATGGGAAATGAATGGAAGGGAAGATTGATAACAGACTGTCTGGAAAATGTCTGTCTCCCTCAGATCTTAACACAAAATGCTGTGGTTTGCTTATCTTTTGACACTCTGCTTTTTGTAATAGTCAATTTGGGTTTATCTTACCAGATTGGATCCCTTCTGGAGATGTTTGAACACTTACAAACATTTTGCAAACACAGATTTTTTTTTTTTAATGCCTACTAATGTGTAATTTACATAAATAAGGCTATTCAACCTGCTAAGCCACACAGTTAATTACACTCATTTCAGAAGGAGATTTAGGGGTAGAGTTTGATCCCAAGATCTAGATGTCTGCAGCAGTTACTTAGCAGAGACTATCTGACATATTTCCATATTCTCCATTTTCACTTTGTCATTTAAATATCCCTTTCATATTAGGGTTGCCAGCTCTTGTTGTCACTGTTGTGCTCATTATAAATAAAGACTTCTATGGCAATGGATCACATTCTGAGAGCAACCCATTCAGCAATTTGTAAGTACTTTAAGCTTTCTGCTGGTCACCAGAACATTTAAAGATACAAGAAATAACCAGAAGGCAGTAACAGGCTGAGAGAGTTGGGATTATTCAGTCTGGAGAAGAGAAGGCTCTGAGGAGACCTTCTTGGGGCCTTCCAGGATCTGCAGGGGCTACAAACTTGAGGAGGGGAGATTTAGGTTGGCTGTTAGGCAGAAGTTGTTCCCCAGGAGGGTGCTGAGCCACTGTGCCAGGTTGCCCAGAGAGGTGGTGGCAGCCCCATCCCTGGCAGTGTTGCAGGCCAGGCTGGCTGGGGCTGGCAGCAAGCTGCTCTAGTGCCAGGTGTCCCTGCCCATGGCAGGGGGGTTGGGGCTAGATGATCTTTAAGGTCCCTTCCAGCCCTGACAATTCTGATTCTAACTTCTGTCTTGCTTTTGTCTTTTCTTTTGTTTTGGAAACCAGGCTTCATTAGTTTAATTGCTCACAAAACTCTTCATTGAATTTGTCTCTCCTTTTCTTGCAGTTGCTGGATTCAGGAGAATGTGGTGTTTTACATCTCTGTTGTGGCCTACATCTTCTTAATATTCTTGATGAATGCAGCCATGTTCATCACTGTTCTCCTTCAAATTCACTCTGTGAAATCAAGGACACAAAGAAGATCTGGATTCTGGAAACAAGGTTTTCTCCAAGACCTCAGAAGTGCTTTCAGCTTGATGTTCCTTTTGGGCCTAACTTGGGGCTTTGTCTTTTTTGCCTGGGGATCAGTGAGGATATTTTTCTTGTATCTCTTCAGCATCTTTAACACCTTGCAAGGTAATTTCTTTATGGAGCACTGCTATAAATACAACTCTTGAGGGCTGTGGAATAGAAATAAACCTTGTAACATCATGTAATTTGAGCATGGGGGAAGAGGAGTGCTCATATAGCTTCTGTGTTACAGTGCTTAGCTATTTTAACAGGAAAGCTTCATTGCAGTGGGATGATAGTGTTGTTTTAGATAGCATTGCTGTGATAGATAAGTTATTAAAGACACAAATCCATGCCTTTGAAACACGGCATCTTTTCAGGAGCTGGCACAATCCTTTTCATCTAGGCATCAAAATGGTTGATAGAATCTACAATGCCTTGCAGATTATTCTTATCCCAAACCTGCAGAAAGCACTTTCCAGGATCCTTTCACATGCACAAAGGACTCAGTGCAATTCTGGGCCCACGTGATGGTGGCTAGGGACCATCTCTCTGCCCACACACAACATCCTAGTGACTGAGTGGCATACAAAAAGGTTAGAAAAGGGATAAGCAGGTTGGAGAATCCATCTGAAAAGCTGTGAATTTTTCTTTTTACTTCTTTAGGCTTCTTCATCTTTGTGTTTCACTGCCTAATGAAGGATGAAGTAGTGAAGCAGTGCAGAGTACACTTCTGCTGGGGAAGATTTCGTCTGAGTAATTATTCTGGTAAGCCTGGAGGGGTTTTGTTGAACTTGACTCATAAGTCTTTGCCTGCTACAGCTGTGTCACATTTATTCTATGTTAAGAAATAAGACTCCTCTCAATAGCCTTTCTGCATGGCACTGGATAATTATCCTTTAACAGGTCTTTATCCTCTTCCATTAACTGCTTACATAAGATGATGATGGGCTGACAGCAACAGGACAAATATGAAGATTCCTGAGAAGGATTTCAGCTTGGTCTCTAATTCTGTTCTCACATGCCATGCAGTGTTTCTTGAGATATGTTGTTGGTGGCCTTCCAGCCTTCATAGAGCTGAGATTCAGGAATTTATGCAAGATCTTGGACATACTAGTAGTTACTTTTGATGCAGAGGAGCTGGATTTGCCCAGCTTAGGAAGGAGAAAGGAAATGTAACTGCTGTCTGACAGGTCTCTTCTCGAGGCAGACTCTTCTTAGAGGTGTACAGCAAGAAGACAAGAGGCAATGGACACAAGTTACACCTATGGAAATTCCCATTATGCACATCTTTTCTGCAATGAAGTTAGTTCAATAGGTGACAGTGTCCCAGAGAATCAGTGGAGAGAGCCTCTCTCCTTGGAGAGCCAAAATTCAGCTGGACAGGTGCCTGACCAAACTGATCAAGCTCTGGACAGGAGGTTAGAGTGAAGACCCACAAATGCTCTTCCAACCTAAATGATCCTAAGATACTTCTATCTACCTGTCTTCTTTGGTATGAATTTATCCAAATTAGCAGGACTAGATTGGGTTCCTAAAGGGGAAAGAGAAGACTGAATTGTTGGTATCCAGCCTCAACTGCACAAGGGTGGCAGAGCTGGTGTAAAAATGAGCAGCAGGAATTGTGCTGCACATGGAGACCCAGGGCTTCAGGGCAGGTGCAAGGATGGCTCAAGAAGCAAGCACTTTCTCCTCCCTGGTTTCTAGTAATTTGAGATGTAAGACCCACACAGAATTTTATTCCTGTGCCTTCCACTCTCTAATTCCAGACTGGAGTGAGTCAGGTGCAACTGCTGGATCTACACCAAGGCATTTAAACCACAAATCACCATCCCAGGCTTTGTGGAGTCTAAATTCCAATGGAACAAGTTCAACTTTCAATGGTTCTGATTTCCTTCCCAAGATTTCTCTGGATATGAACTTTAGGATTGGTAAGAAACCCAGCATGCACTGCATAGAATAGAATGCTATAGGTTCCATATGGTGACTGTCAAATCCCAACCAATAGCCATAAAGAGGAAACCTTTCACTGCTTTGTCTGTGACACTTCAGTTTGGGGTTAATAGCTACATTACAGATGGCTCCTAGTGTAGCAAGGGAAGTAAGAAAGCCTTTAAGGTCCTGGAAACTCTGCCATCTTCCACCTGAAGCACTTGAGATCTTCTACCCTGAGCCAGCTGGCTGTCAGCTCATGGGACTTACTTCCAGTCAGAGAGCAGTATAATCTATCACACATATTGTATGTGATATAATTCCCACAAGAGCAAAGAGCTTGGGGATCACACAAAGCTGAACAGGACCTGCTGCAGGCCTATTTAATCCAGAAGAATCCTAGCAGGAAATAAGAAATTGTTGCATGCTCCTATCTGAGAAAGGAATACCTTCATGGGAATCCTGACCTAAACACCAAAATATCCTGTTTGCTTTTGGAAATATGCTGCTTTCTGTTCTTTCCCCAAAGATGTTAAATCAGAGAGTTCTGCATAGGCAGGTTTCTTTCTAAATATGTTAAACCAAACTCTTACAATGGAATAACCTTCCCAATTCTTTTCAATAGCTGAAGTGTATTGCAATCCCAGTGCTGTACCTGCAGAAGATGGTGAGACCAAGCCTCCTTGTTCAAGAAGAATACTCCCCATGGATACAGGGCTACACTGTCCACAGAAAGCAAGATTTTTTCATTGATATGCAATTTTTCTTCTGGTTATCTAATGATGATTCTCTTTTGTGGCATGTAGAAATAAACATTGATCTAAATCATTACTTCTAATGTATATTTATAGAGCAAAAATGTCCTATGTTTCAACTTTCTAGGCTTCAGTGGAGTGGCAGTAGTGACCACACCAGGATTTGGTCCCAGTGTGTTTCCAAGATTAGGCTTCATGTTAAACAGAGACTGGAAATGTTCTCTTCCTCACCATTAGCCCTTCTCATACTTTGTCCTTTCTTCTCTTTACACCATCCTGCCATCCCTCTGCTCCCTTCTTCATCTGATATTTCTCCTCAGAACCTCATACCAAGGCATATTTTTAAGCCTGTTGACTGACTGTCTCAGGCATGGATGTGTAAATTCCTTAATCAGTATCTTTCCTTTCTTTTTCTGAGATGGGCTTTGATCAACTTAGAGAGTAAGAAGATGGACTCAGCTTTCCAAGATGTTCCTTTCAGTTGTATATTTTTGTTTTCAGTTGTGCTGATCTTGAAACTAGACCTCTAAAGAGGCATAGAGGTGTCTTTAAATGTAGGAAAATACTGTCCAGTACCTTAAAATGGAATATGGAAACAAGAAAAACTAATTTTCTTACCTCTAATGGGTTTTCCTGTATATGATATAGGTTTCAGACTGCCTCTCCTGCAAAAATACCCCAAACCCAGAACAATAGCAGATAAAATCCAACTGTCCTTGGAGGTAGTGATTAAGAAGTTTGGTCTTCAGTAATATTGAGCTGTGAATACAGCAGGAGGTAAAGCCCATCTGTGGCTTTATATATATATATATATCTCATGAGTATATATCACATATATAACCGCATCACAAGAGAGACTTAACTTTCCTCTCTTACCAAAGAGATTCTTTCAGTTTGAATCTGTAGCTTGCCTGCTCAACCAAATCCTGGTTTTGGTTTTGAATGCCTTTCTCTGCAACATTCAAGTACAGATTTTTGATGATTGAAATTATAGTAAAAAACTACCTTCTACTGGTAAGAGAAGTGGAAAAATATAATGGAGCGATGTCTTAGAGCTGGTATGTATGATCACAAATACAAAAGGTTCTTTCATTCTGTGAGTAACTCCCACACAGCAATTAGCAGGGAAAAGATGAATATTTCAATGTACAGCAGCTACAGCCAGCCTACTTGAAATTAAACAGATCACCTTCAGTTCCTTGGCTTTCTGGAAGAAATGTTGGCATTAAAAACATGCGACCACATTCCACCTCATACCCACTTATGTGTGACTTGAAATTGCTTTGAATGAGAAGAGCCAGGCTCTTCTCAATATCATCTAATATTAGGACAAGAGGGAATGGGAGGAAGTTGGACCACAGGAGGTTTAGTATTAAGCTGAGGAGAAACTTGTTTGCAGTTCAGGTGCCAGAGCACTGGCCCAGGCTGCCCAGGAGCCTGTGGAGTCTCCTTGTCTGGAGCCATTGCAGAGCTGCCTGGACACATTGCTGTGTGAGCTGGTCTAGGTGATCCTGCTCTGGCAGGGGGGTTGCACTAGATGATCTTTCTAGGGCCCTTCCAACCCCTGACATACTGTTATTCCTTTTGTGCAGTAATTCTTTCTGCACACACTTTACAGGACAGAAGATAATAGGCTTAATTTTAGACTAGGCATTAGGTAATAGTTTCTAATTTTAAGGAACAAGTGGTCTATAGAGAGCAGATGGAATTGCCATCACTGCACGTCTTATAAAACACTTCTAGAGGTAAGACAAACATCTGCCAGAGCTGGTATAAGTAAAGTTGATTTTGTCTCAGGGCAAAAGATGGACTGGAAGACCTGTTGAAAGCCCTCCCAACTCTATTTTCTATTACTCTAATTTAAAATAAAAGGCAGCAAAAGAGGATCAACATGAGAGCAACCTGAGTCTGGCCTTGCCTGCTGTGTACTGTAATTGCCTTATCACATTACTGATGAAAGGCCAAATATACCTTCATTTTCCCAAGTTTTTGCTAAATGCCCTGCTATCACTATTAACGGATTAGGAGTAACAAAGTTTTGGATGCAAATTGGATAAGCAGTGAGAAAAGAGCTGGAATGCTTAAGACTTCACAGGCTGCTAAACAATGTCTGGCAATGCCATTTCTTGGGCAGATCCATCAGGGTGCTTCCTGCCTGGGAGGTGTAAAAGCTGCATGGTGTGGAGTGTTGTCAGTTCAACATTATTGTTACTGATTTTCTATTCAAAAAGCAAAATCTGGAAGGAAATTTTTAAAGACCTGTCAACTTGCTCATGTAAAATGCAAAGCACTATTGCTTCTGTGAAGGTGCTTAGCTCACTTCCACTCTCCATCATATGCCTAATGGCTTTTCCAGCTAAACAGCATATCATTTATGTATCAAGCATGGCATTGTTTAGGTTGTCAGCTGGAAGGAAGATGTGTAATTTTCTTTGGGCTGAAAGACTCTCTTCCCCACCAGCACCATTCTGTTTGCTCTTCTCCCACGTAGCTATGCTGATGTTTTGTCACACCAATTGCGCATTGATGGTTTGCACAGGGAGAGGACATGCACAAAGACAAACCTAACCCAAAATTTGCTGTGGCCTTTTGATTCATAGCCTCATGATTTGAAGGGATGGGAACAGCTTCTTCACTTCTACCTTGAACCTGATGGGCAGCAGTGCCTTAGCAACACAAGTATGTCCTCCTCCCTAGGGTGTTGATTCCATCAGTTGCCTCTGCTCCTTCTCTCAGAAAGCAGCAGTCTAAAAGGTGAGACTTGCCAGGGCTCTGGGCAACCTGATCTAGTTGGGGATGTCCCTGCCCACTGCAGGGGGGTTGGACTTGATGACCTCCAGAGGTCCCTTCCAACCCAAATCATTCTAGGATTCTATGAAAACTCCTTTGATTTCTAAGTTACTCTCATTTATTCCTAGGTTGCTTATTTTTAGTGATACACACACCAGGAAATGGATGCTCTATTTTAAACCTGTAAAAGAAAGATTTCTGAGAGTATCTTTATGAAGACAATCATTTGATGTCAGATCTCAATGGATTGTTAACAATAAGTTAGGTGATGCAAAAGAAATTAAAAATGATAGTAAAAGCGCTGCTGCAGCTGTGGTGACTCAGGCAAACCCCTCCTCACTGCCAGCTTGTTATGTACACAGACACAAAACTCCACCACCTTTCCTACCAGCTAAGTCAGTGGACACAGATCCAAGGTCTAGGCAGCTCAGGGACTTAGAATCATAGAATCATAGAACAGTTCCAGCTGGAAGAGACCTTGGAGTTCATCAAGCCCAGCCTTTGTCCTAGCCCTAGCAACTTTCTACATGATGCCCCCCAATGCAACATCTCCCTGTCTCTTAAACACCTCCAGGGATGGGGACTCCAGCACCTCCCTGGGCANACTGTCAATCAGCACTTCTGTCTCCACATGGATAAGTGACTAAAGCTGCCTTCTGGCTTAATGTATGGACAGCATTTTGATAACCTTGTGTTGGATAAATATTCCATAGTATGACAGTTAAATGTCAGTAGAGCTTGTTTAAGTTTTCTCCTGACACTTTCTGACTCTACAGCAGTGGTTATCAATACTTATGGCAGAGATGTATAATTCCTTCTATATAAATTCAGCAGGCAGTTGTTATTGGGACACCAAAAGAAATGTCATGGTGTGAAATCATTTGAGATTAACAATCAAAATACTGGTAAGATAATTACCTAATGCCTAAGGAGGTTGTTAAGTCTTAATGCACAATGTTCTCTGCTTTTACATATCAGAAAGTATTTAGCATGTAATGGCACTCTAATGGTTTTAAATGAAATGTATCATTGTGAGTTTCAAGAGTGCCCAAAAGAATTATGCTTGCTGGATTAATTCATTGCTTGATTGTTCCTGTAAGAGAAGAAGTTCAAGGATACACTGTAGTGTTTATTTATCTCTCCCTTTTCTGAGAAATGGCACCAATATTTCACTGACCATTCCCATACTGAAACGAGCTGAGGAATCTCTTGGAAAAGGAAGCTGGAAGGGGTGTAGGGATGGAGAAACAGGATAAAAGATATTTGGAGTCATTGGCCATTTCAATTTAAAGAGAAGACACTAAAGCTGCAACGCAGATGCAAGTCAGAAACAAGGCAATTGTGCACACTCATCCCTGAGAATGTTGTCTTTGGAGCAATGACTCATTTTCCCAACACCAAGGCAGCAAAGGCAGTTCAGAAAATACTAGGAAGAAAAAGATATTTCAGATCACATAATCCTAGTTATAATAGGCTCCCTAGGGAGGTGCTCATGGCTCCAAATCTCATGGAGTTTAAGAGATGCTTGGACAATGCTCTTAGTCACCTCGTGTGATCTTGGGGTTTTTGTCCTGTGCCTAATGGGAGTTGGACTTGATGATCCTTTTGGGTCCCTTCCAACTCGGATTGTTCTATGATTCTATGATAACTGCAGAGCTTAGTTTATAAGCTGGAGTTGCTAAAGGACTCCAGGTTAGGAGAGGCAAAAAGCTTTGCTTCTTCTTTGTAACCTAAAAGGAATGCTACTGGGATTTGCTGGAAGGGAAAGGTTTACTTTGATCTAGGCAGGCTGCCATGCTTCAAATCAGTTTTCTGCCTTCAGGGAGGAGTAAAAGGAATGTGCCTATGGTGACCCAATGGCAGAGTTCAACTCTCTGCTGAACAGTCCGGCCATGTGGCTAGCAATCAGGCTCATCTGTAGATGACATCTTAATCTGAGAAAAACCTTTTACAGGACAGGATGGCACAAGAGAGTCTACCAAAATCCAGCACTAGGATAGACAAGCTGTTCATTAGCTCTCTGCTGTTAACACTTGAAGAACATAAACGTCAGCTCATTCAGTGGAGAGACAGCAAGATCCTTCAGCCAGCAATAAACAGATGGTGGAACTGCTAGGAGAGACAACCAAAGCAAGGGGCAGAAATGACTTTGAGACATAAGAATTAGGACAACTGACTAGTTCTAAGCAGAAGTGATACAAATAATGACCTAAGAAAGTGAGTTAAAATAATCCTAAAAGAACTAGCTTGGCTAATATAGCTGGAGTTCAGTGTCTATCAGTTCCACGTTCCTAGCACTCCAATGTCTATAAATAATGATCAATGCAGCATCAGCAATAACAAAAATACTCTACACAGAGCAACTATGATTTTGGAAAATCAGTGTCTTTAAGGGGAGTTCAGATTTTAGCTGTTTTCTCCAGATTTTGGCTTGGTGCAGAGCAAATGATTCCGAAAGCTTTTTCTGAGTGGGTGATGACTGAAGTCAGCAGTCACACTGCATTAAAACAGAGGATTTGCATTAAAAATACAGCTAAATGATATGCCTTTGAGTATTTTACTCATACTTTTTTTTTTGCACCATGAAGTTCAAAAGAAACTTTCATTTTCTCTGAAGCCTGGTACTCGAAACAATAGCCAGAATTACCCAAATGGCTTTTCTCTTTGCACCAGAAGACAAGGTCTAAAATAACCACCTTAGAGTGGTTTAAAGTTTGGAATAATGCTGGCATTCTTTTCAGTTGAATTTGCACAACTAAAAAGTATCAGAAGCTGTGTTAAAAATGTGGTGTTTTCTCCTGCCTGGTTTCTACCCATTGTGAAAAATGAGGGAGCTTTCTTCTGCCAGATTTCCCCCAATGAGGCAGGAGGCTGGGAAAAACACAATCTCTCAGCAGAAAATGAAAACCAAGTAGAATATCATGCTGCTTTGAGCTGGGTTAGACATCAGTATTGCACCCTATTAGAGCTGGGAAAGTATGTCTATATTTCCAGGTTAAACAGACTCCTACAGTGTGCAGCATCAGACTGCTCTTTCAGGCTCAGATATATGAATTTGGGTCCAGTTTGGAATAAACAGCACATGAAGTACCAGGAGTAAACAGATTTAGTCTTTTTTTTTGCCACTTTTTGGAGTTGCTTTCATCTGTGGCACATGGTGATGTCCTCAAGTTGGAAGTCTGTCACTTTCCTTTCATAACTAAATAATCTCCCAAACTAACTGTTGGGAGCATCTCATAGCTTAAGAGTCTCCAGTCCTTTGGATTCTCTCTTACACAGAGGGATCTCAGTTCAGATCCAGTTCACATCATCTCTCCTGCCTTACAAAATGATTGAGTGACAGAATACCTGAGCCTCAGAGTTCAGATTGTCAGCCCTTATCTTTTGGAAGGCTCTGAAAGCTTTAGGACTGTAAGGCATCAGGATCTACACTGTTAGCTGAACTTTGGTGCATCAACCAACCTGCGGTGCAATTCAAGGCAAGTAACAAGATTCTTTCAGCTAAATTCCAGTTCCAGCTAAATTCCAGGATTAGGTAAATTCCAGTTTCAGCTAAGCATCTGATGCTTCCTTCAGATGCCACCCTTGAGTTTTCAGCACTCGGTGGAAAGCAATTAGTTGACAATGTTTGATGATACCTTACTTCTCCTCTACAGGAAATCTAAACATTTTATGTAACTATCTGACATTAAACTGTCACAATCTGCTGCAGTTGCTGAACTCTATATTAAATATGATGCACAGTACTACACCAGTGTGGGTGGACAACATAAATGGGCATCTTTGAGGCACCTAAATCTGTGAGCAACCTACGTCCTGTGTCTGCATAAAAGGATGGGTTACAGTTGATCGTGACAAGAACTTCTCTTCTAAAAACACTTCCAAGAAAAGCAATAAGAATTTTTAACCCATGCTTTTTTTTTTACACCAGTGACTCCTTCTTCCACCTGGCCACAGCATTCCATCTGATCTATCACCTACCAGCAACAGAGTAATGTTTGCAAGGATTGGGATTGGGAGAGGAAAAATTCATGCACAGCACTTAGAGAAGTACTAGATAAATGTAAATCTTTCCTTTCCAGCAAATCAGAATGGCATTCTTTTTAGGTTGTCTTCTTTTGAAATGAAGATGAAGGAAAGCTTTTTGCTCCTCCATCAAGAAGTCCTAACCTGGAGTCCTTTTATTTTCATTTTGAGTAAATGAAACAAACCTTATTTTGTGTGTGTCTGTGTGTGCAGCTAAAGATAAGGGACTCTAAGACTTCTTCTGTGACTTAGGCAAGGTTCCTTCTCCACTCAAATGTCACAGCTGAAGACCAATCTGGAGGAAAAAATACTTCAGCTACTGATCTTCATTTTCCAGGCATAAAGCTTAGTCCTTTGATATCTTTTCCACTTCCACTATTTAGAAATTAGAACTTGCCTGCCTTAATTTCAGGAGATTTAACTCAGTAGGTCACATTCTTTGCACCTTAGTTTATATTAAAGTCAATCAGGAGCTCATCACAGAGCAGAGTTTAAGATTTGACTGTTGACTAATCCAAAGATAAGAAACCTCTTAGTACTGACATGTTTGATTGAGATAGCATCAGGAAAAGTCATTTTCCTCCCAAAAGATTTGAATCACTACTTGTACCATTCAAAGACAATAAACACGTGGATTATTGCAAAATAACAAGCTTCCATACAGCAACTATCTATAAACTTGCTCAAACCTCAGCCTAAATTGGGTGTTTGATGGCAAAGAGACTGTTCCAAGGGACAAACAAAAGCTTTAATATGTTAGGAAGATTGTGGCCATAGATTTCCATCTTATATTGCTTCTTGGAAGGTCACTGCATTTCTGTGACAGGCTAATCAGAGCACAGACAAGCACAAGCTGTCCCAATAGCTTTTTTAGCAACTGCTGTCAATATTCTGAGATATTTGATATAGAGAAAACTATTTCAATTTTTCATTTTATTTCCTTTTTAGGATGTTTTGAAAAATACTAACAAACATTTGCTAGGTAATATTCAAACCCTAATGCTACAGTAATTACAGTACAGTATTTACTTGCCAGATACCTCCAAGAAAAAAATCATAACTTCAGCTAACATCTTTAAAGAAACTCCTTTTCTCTTTTTTCCTCCTCCCCCTCTGCTCTACTAGCTGAGAAGCCAATAAAAAAATTCTCCACCTCCTACACAGTTCAGAACAAGATCTGTGTGCATTTCTTCTAGGCATGTTTGGAGAACCCAGAAGGAGATGAAAGTAGTTAATGTGCCACAGGAATTGTAACTTCAGACACAAATCTGTACCTTTTTATTGACCTTGCTGATGTGCTGCAAGCTTCCTATTAAACATATTTTTGATCCATTTCAGTCCAGCCTGGGGAGAAGAAACAGTTAAAGAAATGCCTCAAGTATCTTTGCATTCAGCTAATCAGACTTTGTGTGCATCTACAAATGGCACAGAACTGAACTCAGTGCTTGATAATGAAATCACAAACGAAACATGGACTGAAGACTCCTTTCCAGGACTGGAAATCCTGTGCACAATCTATGTTACCTATGCTGTGATCATTTCAGTGGGTCTCCTGGGAAATGCTATACTCATCAAAATCTTTTTCAAGATCAAATCCATGCAGACAGTTCCAAACATCTTCATCACCAGCCTGGCATTTGGAGACCTGCTGCTTTTATTGACTTGTGTGCCTGTAGATGCCACGCGGTACATTGCGGATACCTGGCTCTTCGGAAGACTTGGGTGCAAGCTGCTCTCTTTCATCCAGTTAACCTCAGTTGGAGTCTCAGTGTTTACCCTGACTGTTCTCAGTGCTGACAGGTGGGTTCTCTTGTGATTGATTTGCCAGGAGAAAACTGCAGGTGTAAGTTAGGAATGAATACAAGAAGCACAATATTGTAATAGATGAAAAATCAACCACTCTCCTATTGAATTCTAAAAGATGTTCTAGAAAAATTGGAGAAGTTCTTATTAATGGAGTCAAGTGAGAAAGACTTCTTATGTCTTTTGACCTTTTATGAGCTTGAAGTACAGTACAGGGGTTTTTTTTTGGCAACTGCACAGAAAGGGAAACTGCATAGGGCAGGGGAAAATATAGTATATTGGTGCTATCTAGTGGTGTGCTAAAGTAGGCAGGGAAGATGAAAAATGAAACTGTGGAAATGACTGAGTGGAAATCCTTTGTCCTAGGTATGCAGGGAGGCTTTAAAATCCTAGAAGGCAAAAGATTAACAAGTGAGGTAAAAAGCTAAAAGAAAACACAGATCAGATTGAGAGACAAATGAATTACTTTCATGATTTGATGGTTACTGCAATGCTAAAGTAATTTTCAGCTTGATAAGTGCTTAGTGTGACATGACATAATTTGAATGATTTCTCTTGTAGTTCTTATATCTTTTCCAGCGATATTTTAGCCCAGAAGTCCTGAAACTAAACTCAGGTTACAATGATGGCCAACATAGGAATAGCCACATTGGGTCAGATCAAGGGTCCATACAGGCCAGTAACAGCCTCCAGCAGTGGTAGAGTAAGGACAAGAAAAGACACATAGGAAAAAGGAAAACCACCATCCAATACTTATACCCTAAGCCTTCAGATGCCCTTCTGAGCAGATGTGGTTTCTGTCTATTTAATAACTTCAATGGAATTCTCTTCTAGATCTTTGTTCAGCCTCTTCATGAACTTGCTTAGTATTGACTTTCACTGCCTGTTGCATCAATTCCTTTTTTTTTTTCACTTTGTATGTGGCTTCATTTGATGGCCCTGCCTCTTGTGCCAGAAGTGACAGTGATGCCTATCCATTTCTCCAGGTTATTCATGTTATATTCCATCTTTAGTGCAGGTTTTTTGTTTGTTTGTTTAAGGTGTGCAGTGCTCAAGAGTTGCATAAACACAGTTAGTTCCACAATAGTCTCTTTTGCTTTCCATTGTTTTCCTAATAATTCCTAGTATTTTGCTTTTTTATTGGGTTTTTTGGGGGGTTGATGTATGTTTTTAACTCCTGCTGAATATTAAGCTGATGTTTTCACTGAACTATCTATCATAGCTCCACTGTCTTGGTCTTGTATGACATCAATTCAGAATCCATCATGGACTAGATGACCTTTAAAGGTCCTTTCAAACCCTAACTGTTCTATGATTCTCTGATTTAGACACTTCCTTCTGTATTTAATTCTTCATGGTAGTTGTTATGTAAATATTCCATGCTGGATTTCCACAGGGTAATGATAAATTTACTGATGGACTTACTCAGAACATCAGTCACGTGTGCTGTGCCAGACTATTGTGTTCCAGTATGCTAGAAAAGCTCAAAGTCAACAAAAATGGTATTTATTTGATAAATAGCAGTCCCAGCTTGCAGTTTTCTATTTAAATTTGCCTAGAGGAGAAAAAGAGCAGGTCCTCAGGTTATGCCAAATGGTATGACCAGGCTGTCTTCTCTTCTGGATTCCTCTTCACTGTTTTTGCTTTGACATCAGTCTTGTGCCCATCTGGAAGGGTCTCTTCTTTCTGCATCATCTAGAATCCTTGAGACTTTGGCAGCAGGGTATATTGTTTTCTGTGCTTCATCCACCTTCGTGGCAGTTGGTCCTTTTTCCACGTTTCATTTCCCCCCAGCTTTTCACACATTTATAGATTTACCCAGGTTATTCTCATCTGTCTGACTCAGCTCCCGTGCTGCAGGATCAGAGCCATGAATCAACAGCTCCTGGTTTATAAATACTAAGGAATAGTGAAGCATTATTTTGAGCCAGATCACTGCACTCAGCTGGGATCTTAAGAACATGGAAGAAAGGAGAGGTGTGCATCTTGGTTAGGAAGCAAACTTGTTTCACACCTTAAACAGCTTTGCATACTAATTCTTTCATCTGTCTTTCTAGGCAGTGCCATGAAAATAGGAGAGATGATTGCCCTTACAGATCCTAATCCAAACAGTAGCAATCATCTTTACTTAGGAAGGCTTTCATGACAAGTCCTGCCAGACAAATCATCAAAAATACAAGGATAAAATTAACTTTTTACATTTTCATCTTAATTACAAAGAGCTAGTATCTGCTCTTCTTAGATGCT
This sequence comes from Bucco capensis, assembly GCA_013396975.1. Lineage (NCBI taxonomy): Eukaryota > Metazoa > Chordata > Aves > Piciformes > Bucconidae > Bucco > Bucco capensis. The sequence goes on along the minus strand of VWZO01018894.1, from coordinate 134,681 downwards.
CTGCTTAGGGCCATGGTTTAGTGGTATGGTAGTGATAGGTATGGTTGGACTTGATGATCTTAGAGGTCTCTTCCAACCTTAATGAGTCTGTGATTCTGTGGTTCTGTTTTCATTTCCAAGATGATTCTAACCCCCTTAAGCTTTGCAAGAACTTCAGAAGTTACCTTGTCAGTAGTGGTGTTATTTCTGTTTTGATTCTGACAGAAGTGTTGGTTGGTTTTAGGTACAGAGCCATTGTTAAGCCCTTGGAACTGCAGACTTCGGATGCCCTCCTGAAGACCTGCTGTAAAGCTGGCTGTGTTTGGATCATCTCCATGATACTTGCTATCCCAGAGGCTGTGTTTTCAGATTTGTATTCTTTCAGCAGTCCTGAGAAAAATCTAACTTTTGAGGCATGTGCCCCCTATCCTGTATCTGAGAAGATTCTTCAGGAAGCTCACTCCCTGGTTTGCTTCTTAGTGTTCTATATTGTGCCCTTAGCTGTCATTTCTGTCTACTATTTTCTTATTGCCAGAACTTTGTACAAAAGTACTTCCAACATGCCAGCAGAAGAACATGGCCATGCCCGTAAGCAGGTAAGCTATGATCAAGCACTAAAGTCCAACTTTCCAAGATCTATTGTGCTGATTAAGTCTAAATTCTCGAGTGCAAAACCTTTACCTGATAATAGAGTAAAAAAATCTCTGTAAACTCAGCCCATATTAGCAACCCAAATTCAGCTATGTGCTTCAGCACGTGCTCATGACTCACGAAGCTAATAGTGAAGGTGTGTGTGTGCTTTCCTGAAGAGGGATGGGGTTTGTTTTGCTTTATTAGGACCCTATAAAACTCAGGAGTTAAGAAGTGGAATTGTAAACACTGAAACCTCATCCATGCGACACATTAACTATTGTACTATTGTCTAGGTGATCCTGCTCTGGCAGGGGTTTGGACTAGATGATCTTTCTAGGTCCCTTCCAACCTCTGACATACTGTGATACTGTACTTTCAGATCCTAATCTAGCTGAGGTTGACATGTGTATGTTAGTGATAGGTATGGTTGGACTTGATGATCTTAGAGGTCTCTTCCAACCTTAGTGATTCTGTGATTCAGAATGGAAAGGGAATGTGCTCTGCACTAGTAAGGCTTTGTTAAAACTAGAAATAGATTTATTTTTCTGTTGCTTTCATAGGATTTATTTTCCATTTTGCCTTTTTGGTTCCTAATGCATTTAAACTTGTCAACTCCTTCGAAAACCAGCACCACCTCCCTCAGCATGTGTCACTAATTGCTATTAATACCCGCTCTACATTTTTTCCTCATAGATTGAATCCCGCAAGAGAGTTGCCAAAACAGTGCTGGTGCTTGTGGCTTTGTTTGCCTTTTGCTGGTTGCCTAACCACCTCCTCTACCTGTACCGCTCTTTTACATACCACGCTTCTGTAGATGCTTCCACCTTCCACCTGATAGCTACTATCTTCTCCCGTGCCTTGGCCTTCAGCAATTCCTGCGTCAATCCTTTTGCTCTTTATTGGCTGAGTAAAAGCTTCCGGCAGCACTTTAAGAAGCAAGTCTCCTGCTGCACAGCACAATTCCGTGCAAAGCCTCCCAGTGCTGCTCAGAGCAATACACCTCCCAGAGCCCTCTCAGTCACAGGCAGCACCCATGGCTCAGAAATCAGTGTGACACTGCTAACTGATTATAGTATCACCAAAGAAGAGGAAAGCGTTTAGTTCATCTGGGATGGTAGAAACTGAGCTGCTGCAATCAAGGCATTCCCACTGGGATCCTGGGAAGTGGGGCCCTGTCTGTGAAAGAGTTTACATCAGGAGTACCTCGTGTTTTTCAAGTGTACAGTAAAGAACTCAAACTGTGTGGGAGAAGAAGCTGGAACAGCTAGACTTTCTAGTGTAAACTCGTGTTCCCAAGTACCAAGATGGATCTCTAGCTGGAATTCCTGGACTGGGCAGGGCAGGAGTCAACAGAGTTGGTGCTGTGAGGATGGGCTTGTTCTTAGTGACTTATTCTTTGACTTGTGACTGAGAGCTTCCTCTGTCAAGGACTTGCACATACAGCAAGCAAGCAAAGCCACATACCAGACAGATGTTTGATTTTTTTTTTCTTCTCTTGTCCTGAATGTTAGAAGTTGGTAAACATGTTAAAATGAAAGAAAGCCCAAGATTTGTAGTACAAAAAGAAAAAGCATTATGGGCCAGATCTACACCAGCCTTTGCTCTGTCAGCAACTTTGAAACTCTGGGTAGGAGCTGACTGCTGTGTAAGGAGATGCCCTTCTCAGTTCTTGAGGAGTTCAAAGGAACCAGCAGGTGATCAGCTCTCCAAAAAAACCTATCATCATCTTTAACTACACTTGTCAAATTCTTTGTGATCTACAGGTAAAACATCACAGTAGTGCAGAGATGCATTTTTTTTAGTGATTGTTTTAGTGATTTAACATTCAGAAATTGGGGTGGATTTGTATTACAGTTCTAGTTTGGATTTACAGTGCACTTTTGAAGCAAACCACTTCAAACAGTGCTGTCAGTCACAGAAGTTTGGATTTTAACTAACCCTTAAAGACACAACACTCCTCCAGCTACACAGAGCCCAGAATGATAGTTGGGTGGAAATCCATCTATCCATGCACTGCTACTTGAGTTCATTATAAGCCACAGAAAATCTATTTGCAGTCTCTTTCTCTGTTGACTGCCCTAAACAGAATAATAAAACCAAACTATAAATCCCAAGGGGATTGGAATACAACCTCTGTCATCCTCTTAAACCAGTTTAATGATAGCTCATTTTAATCCCATCAGGCCTGGCCTTATTTTACTGCACTCTTCATGTTATAAGCTACAAGGCTATAAGCACTGATTCTCACATGCATTCTCCCTTTTATTGTACCACGTGTACACCAGGCTAGGACCACTGAAATAAATAGATATATAACAGCACAGAATTACAATTTATGGCAAAACAGACTCTAGAGACCTTAATTTACTCTCTTTGTCTTAATATAACACATTCCCTGGTAGTGAGCTATGTACAAATGTAACAAACATATTGCACTGCTATTTTCTGCTTGTCTTTTTTTCTTAATGGAGCTACAGGGTGAGACTGAAATAAGTAAATAAGCCTACACACTTCCGAGCCTACTTTTACCTTCCTGGATCTTACTCTAGGGAATGCCAAACAAAAGAAAAAGCAACAAACATTACAGTTCTTGCATCATTTTTAATTCTTGCTTATTAAAGCCTTTGGAAAATAGATCTGCCATGTTTCTGGACTTCACAATTTGCCTCTGTTGCAGACCAAATTTCCCCCTGGCAAATCCTTGGCTACACCTCACAGTAGCCCTTCCAAGCCACAGTTTCTTAATTCACCATTTTCCTTGCTTTGCATGCAGCTCCTTTTTTGCTTGTGTAACTACTCCTCTAACTGGATGGTCTATCTGTTGCTAATATACCCTGTTACAGAATGGAAGTTTTTGCTCTGTGCTGCACATGTTTTGGTTAAAGACTGGCAATATTTCCAGCCATAATTTAACTCTTCTGTGTGTTTTCTGCTTTTATGATTCTGTACTTTGAAATCTTCATGACATGTTGTATGGGAGTGGTATATTGGTCAACATTTATTTTTTTGGCTAAACAATCTGATATTATTCATTCCATTTATTTCCCCAATGTAATTATCCATAAGATGTCTCCACAGTACCATAACTGGATTTAGGGGAAAAGGATTGTTTACTTTGCAATCTTTTCTCAATATTCTAAAAACCCAGTTCTTCAACCTCTAGATAATACAAATGCAATTCTAGAAGAGCACAGGAGAATAATGTCTAATTTACAGAACTATTGAGTGTTATTAGCAAAGAACTGGCTTGAATAATTAAGATTCTACTATTTATATCCACAATCAAAGACTAGGCAGAAAGAAAAGACACAAAATCCTGAAAGGCAAGACTCCACCAAAGGTCTTGTTCATGTAGAGTCTTGCTGAGTAAGTAAATATAATTTCTAGTATTTGCCTTTTTTATAGTTTGTTTTGTGAATGAGATATACACAGTAACAGCTTTCATACTTACAAATGTAAAATTAATGTTTGTGTTAGCAGCAGGTTTAGTACCAGTACCCTACTTTGTGATATCACTACAAGATGCTGGTACAAAACCAAACAAAACTATGTTAAAGCATGGATACAGCTTTAAAGACTGCACCCCCAGTAAATGGCACAGAGTATTAAAGTCAGGTGTGAAATTATAGCTATTTTAAAGCTCACCAACCTGTTTTCGTAGCAAGTTATCATCGTTGTGGCTAGGCTTCATGAACGAAGATCCAGGGAGGGCTCCATCCATGCTCATCACCAACACCTTTTCCAAGCGCGCTGATAAAAAGAGGCTAGCAGATAGCACCCTCGAGCCTGCACAATGGATTTTTTTTAGGTGAGACACAGCATGCACAGAGCTGGACCCACCCTTTAGTCCTAAGGGTCATCTGCCAGGGCCTAGCAAGCTTGGACGCTGGCAGCGAGGTCCTTAGGACGGAGCTTTAACCTCTTAGATGGAAGGCTTTACAGCGCTAAACGAGCTCCATCTGCCCGGGTTTAGAATCAGAGTTGTCCCTCTCCTAGGATGACTGCCAGAAGGCTAATGAGCTCATCCTACCCATCCAAGGATTCTAGGAACATGGGTATCACTCCCCACACTTTCCCATGGGCAATGAGTTTAATGCTCCCTCTGCTGTCAGCACAGTTATGGCACCAGGGGCCACAGGAGACCACAAGGGATTTTCAGACTGTGCCTGTCGTAGCAAGTATTGTTTGATTTTACATAGTTCAATATGGGCTGCCTGCTGATACTCATTTGCTTCTGCTAAGAATATTACAATTGAAGAAGAAGCTCAAATTACACAAAGCTACAGCACTTAGACATTTCAATCAGTGGTACTTAAAAGAAAATACAGGCTCTAATCAGTGTTTACTTATGGTCCCCTCAGTGCAAGGTGAACTGTTTTGTGGCATTTCCTGTGTCAGCATAGAAAAGGGTATCAAAATTTTAGCCCACCAGGATCTGTTCTAGTCATTTTTTGCGCCATGAAGACTCTTCTTCACTCTCATTATTCTGTGTAACCACTACAGGCTCCAGCCCCATGGAAAGCCTAAAGAGGGGCAACCTCTCTGTACTTAATCACTAGTTACTGCCTCCTTGATTTAACATAAAGCATCTTAAGAAAAGTGTTAACTCTTTACTTAATTAAGAATTAGCTAGTGAATTGCTGGTTCCGCTCCTCAAATAGAGAGCAAAACATTACAAATCCCGAGATTTCAGTGCTTTTAGTAGGTGGTGTCTCTAGACCAACAACCAGCTCTGATGAACCAAGATCACCTTTTATCACACAGAAGAGTCAGACACAGACACAAAATCATCATGCTGCTGTCTCCTTTTGATATTTGCTTCAAGGTATTTTGTCAGGATTAGACTGATCTGTGTTGTGTAACACTTGAGTTCTTTGCCCCATCCCCAGAATGTGCATCTTGCAGCAGCAGTGCTTGTGCAGCCATGAGTTATATCAAGGGCATGATTGAGAGGAGAGATGTTTTGATCCCCCAAATAACCAGTTTCTGGCTGAATCAGCTCCCTAAGCTGTGCTTTTTTTATGGTAAAGGAAGAGACATGGTTAGAAGCTGTGCTGCAGAGGCTGCCATCATGCATGCTGTTCTTTGTGGAATGTGTTAGGGAGTTTGAGGCAGTTTGGCCTCCTAGCTGCATTACAGTGTGCAGAGCAGATTTACCATGCACTAACCCTGCTGCATGCTAGCATGCTCTCACTTGCACTGAGCTGCAAGCAGATCTGCACACAAGGGAAATCTGCAGTGTTGGGAACAGACTTCACCTCGTTTATTCAGGTTATGAATGTAAAAAACTCTGCCAGAATAAGATAAGCAGTTTAAGACTTGAATTATATCACTCTTACAATGCTTAAGGCTATGATTATTTTACTTCCAAGCACACATCCAATTCCAATTTTTCTAAGTAGGCACAGTTTATGTTAAGCCTCTCATGCTCCTCACAAAAAGCCAATACCTATGTGAGAGCTAAACCAAATGGCTCTTAAGCTGCCAGTTTATAAGTGATCACAAAACAATCTCTGGACAACTCTAATAATAGCCCTGCCAAGAGAAAATTCTTGAAGCTTGAAAGATGCCATTAACTAGGCTGGATGTTCTTTGTGGAACAGCCAAAGGTTATTAGAAGTTTATATTTATATCCTCAGCAAATCCATCTGACAGTCTGTTGACCAGCCAGTTAGCTGATGTCTGTTTCTCCCTACAGAGCTTCACAAGCTGAGGATTGTAATTTTTCTTTTATTATCATTCCAGTCTGTATGACACTAATTATATATTTGTTCCTGGAACACTCATTTCCAGAAGACTTCTGTACTGAATATCATTTTCATTTTGGAGCAGCAAGATTGCTTTGCCACTGGCAACCAGCCACTGCCAGCTTTGCTGGGGCTGTTCAGCTACATTTTCATTTAAAACACATGCCCTGATTTAAGATCTGAGTTTTATAGCTCAGATAAACAAAATCTAAATGGTGTGCGGCTTCATCCTCTAAATAAAAATACTTTTAAATACACTAGCAGTTAAATTTGGGTTATGATGTAACACTATCTGGGTGACACTGTGGTAACCACTAGATGGCACTGAACGGTCTTCTTCTAAAATAACCGATTTGAGCAAGAAAATGTTATTTAAAGCATTTAAGTATCCACAGATAGAGCACTATACTGATCAGTAACTGATGGCAGACTTCATTAATGCAAACCAGTTAAAACTTTTGAAGGCAAGCCTCATCCTTCACATTGTATGGATGTTATCAACCCTTTCTAAAGGGAATGCAACAGCTGCTGCTGGACATCCTCAAGCCTGTCACACTCCTGTCCTGTGGAAAGCAAGTACTTGTGTCACACAGGTAGACCCCAACAGCAAATCCTTCTCTCTGGGAGGCTTTACTTGTTCAAACTATTGGCACCAGAAACCTGTGTCAAGGGAGGAGCAAGAACAAGTGTGATTTGTTGACATTTAGCATGCTGCTCTCATGTTATGTAGTTATTCTTGGTTTTGTCTTTGCTTCTAGTAGGAAACGAAAACAGACTTTTGGTGTCAGTGAAAGATGATGACCACCTACCTGCACAGCACCTCAACTGACAACAGCAACTTGACTGTTCAATGTTGCCCAAGATGTAAAAGTATTGCAGGAGGAAGAGTACTTGCAGTGCTTCATAGCCCTTAGCAGGCTGTTATTTTATTATGTAAGCAAAAACAGTCTCCATACAAGGCCCATCTATTGGCACAACTCCCCATGCACAGCAGGCCCAGAAGGGTCATCAAGCCTAGTGCCTCAGGGCCAGCTGCCCTCATGGCAAGGCCCTGCCAGAGATGAAACAGAGCTGCAGCAACAGAGCTGGAGCCTAAGGGAAAGAGGCTGGTCTGGAACACCGAACGGAACCACCACCTTTGTCCCAGCACTGCCCTCACACTGCGCTATCAACACAGGCCTCGACCCGCCCAGAGGCGGGAAAACAACCCCNTCGGCGGGAGGGGGAACGCTTCCGCTCCTGCGCGCTGCGCAACTTTGGGGCGGTCAACGGCCGCGTGGGGCGGAGGGTGTTCGCTCCCGCCCGCCGCTCCCGGCTGCGCGTGCCCGCGCGCTCCCCAGCCCCGCCGCCGAGAGGGGCGGGGCGAGCGGGCGCCTCAGGCTGCGGCGGTGCGGTTGCCTAGGCCCGGTGCGGGTGTTTTCCCCCGCGCCGAAGGGGCCAGGATGAGCGGTGAGGACGGGAACGAGGAATTCTACCGGCAGCTGCAGCTCCAGCAGCAGTGCGACGCCAAGCCCAGCGGCGAAGGCGAGTCCGACCCCTTCACCTACGTGGACCAGGCCGATGGGACTGCCTACGAGTGGGACCGGGAGAAGAAGGCCTGGTTCCCTAAGGTGGGTGCGGGGGGAAGCTTAGCGCTGACTGAGGGCGGGCGGCCGGGCCCGCTCGCTGCCCCCTTCCCGTTGGGAGGAGCGGCCTCCTTGCCTGGCTGCGGCCCTACGTGGGAGAGCCTCTCCCTCTGCTCGTACACCGCCGTGGGGCAAGGCTTTCCCCGTGGCGTGTCAAGTTCTCTCAAGGAAGGGTGAGAATGAACCGTTGATGTTGGGTTTTTCCACCACGGAGGTGTCTCGCTTGTTTGGGTTCAGCCAAATAGATGTCTGCTGTACTGTCTGTAGTAGCGCTTCTTTGCAGGCAAAACCACGGCAGCTAGCGTTGTCTCTGTCTGTAACCTTAGCGGCAGCTTTCTGCTCTTCTGTTTATGAGGAGCTGTAGGTTGGCTTTTCTCCCTGGCTGTCAAGCTGTAGAATTGCTCAGGCCTGGCATGAAGTCACAGTTATATTTGTGGATCAGAACGAATCGGTACTGCCTTTGACACATTTAGGTTTCTTTATCACAGTAGCTGTGGTGATCCTTGTCTTTCTGCTGGCAGTGAAGAAGTGAACTAGTTTGTTAAGAGGTCTGGGTGAAAATGGAGCAGCATATCCCTCTTTTGTTACTACCTGAAAATGATGCATGTGTAGATGTTTTGTTCTGTCTCTTTAGATCTTGGAAATGTGCTTGAAGTGTGTTTGGCTTAGAGGTATTCTACAGAATGGAAGCATGCTATAGGTTTTAATCAAATATTTTAAGTATAAAAAATTAAGTTGCAATAAGAATGTGATTCTTCAAGGTGAGAGGAGACCCTTGATGTCTTGAGCCAGTCTGCTGATCTGCAAGTGAAATAGTGGTTTGCTTACTATATAACAATGAATGAGGGCAGTTACTTAATTTAGAATTGTTAAGACATTTTATAGCATATAGTTGATAAATGTAGTATACTAGTTCTTATTCATGACTCTGAATTCATTGCAGCTCAGAGAATCTGGGTGAGAATGAAGCCTGTAGTGCCAGGTTTGTAGGTATGTAAACCTAGTAAAGTGCCCATGTAGCAGATGGCTTTCAGAGAGGTAAAACCATGTGAAAAATCCAGACTCACAAAGTGGAGCAGTGAAGAACTGAGTGTCCCTGGCTCCTTGTGGAGTGCTATATGCCCAGTAAGTACAGTGGAGTTCTTTTTTCCCTGTGATCCTTCCCTTCTTTCTCACCTCTTTAAATATCTCTCTTCTTCTCAGAGCACTGGTCTTTCCTAAATGCCTTTATCTCATGTTTATGTTGGAGAGGAGATAACAGTAAGAGTTGGACAGATTATCCAGGAACAGCAAAGTTCATTAGTGAATATGATGTCTAGTAGAAGTTGGTGAAGGATCATGGTGAAGCACTATGTGTCACAGATATGTCACTGAGATAGATGATCTAATATCTCAGGTTACTTCACTTTGCTGATGATTACTCAACAGAATGTTTTATCAAATTAGATTTAAGAGACCACAGGAGCCAGAAGTTGTAATTCTTTCTCTACTTCATGAGCACTAATAAAACTCCTTATGTCTGTTCTCTGCCAACAGATTAAAATATTCTGACTGGTCTAAGTGTCATCTAGAGACAGTATTCCACTGCTGCTCTGCTTGGGGAATAGAAGGTCTGCTGAACTTCTACTAAAGCCTATTTCAAATCAGTGCAAAATGCTATTAACTGGCAATATTCCTCAGAAAATTTGGAGACAGTCAAATATTTATAGAATCATAGAATGGCTTGCATTGGAAGAGACTTTTAAAGGTCATGTAGTCCAACTCCCCTGCAGTCAGCAGGGACATCTTTAATAAAAGTGATTGCAGCTTCATGTGATACTCTGATTTTTATTTCAATGGTATTATATTGGTGGAGACCAACTTGTTCTAGTCCTTCACAGACAAAGAACAAAACTACATATTGAATTCATCTGCTTACCTTCATCAATTTCTATGGAAAAACAGATGTTGGATGTCTTCTGTAAGCATAGGATATCTGTTCTTCATTTGGTTAATCTATTCCTTTCCATTTCAATGTGACCACTAGTTAATTATCTGCTAGAATGCCCTGGAGTATTGTATTTCTTTTCCTATAAACTTCATTGGCCCAAACTATGCAGCTCTGTGGGTATGGAGCTAGAGCTTATCTGTGATGTTCTGCACCAGAATGGGATTGAAACCCCAAGTAAGAAATTCTGAGTGCTTGTTTTCCATGCAGGCATGGCATGACATAAGTTCCAGTCCTTTACACTTGTATAAAGTCCTTTATGCTTGCAAAAATGGTAGGATCATAGCATATTATTGAAGAAAAGGTGCTTCACACTGAAGTTGAAAAATAATACTCCTACAAAAAGGTGGCTAGCTGTTACAGGTTTAATCATTAGTTTATCAGTAGTCTCTCTGATGAAAAATGAGTAATATTGTTCACCAGGAAGTTTAAAAGCTTCTTAATTTTCTAGCTTTCATCAGCTGTGAAGCTAAGGATTAGCTAATACTGTTAAGTGTCAGATACATAATGAACCTGATGAGAGTCTGAGTCTTCTTTGCTTCACTAAAGGTGGTGGTGCTCCTTGACACTGTGTTATGTCTGTAAGAGGAGCCAGTTGCATTCTTGATCAAGGTGTGCTGCAGATCTTGTTCAGTGTAGGAGCTATTTCATGCTGAACTTTTAATTTATATGGAGCTTCACAGCATCTTGCATTATTCATGATCAGTTCTGCATTTTTGATTTGTCATAATAAAAGCTTAGAGTTGAAACATCAAGCTTCAAATCGCTATGGAAGAGATTGCATTATTGTCATTGACACTTGCTTCTGTCTATTGTGCTGCTCTCTTAAAGAGCTTAATCCATTAAGTTTTGTTCCCTTTTGAATACAGATGAAGCAAGTGCAGCACAGGTCAGAATCTGTTAGAATTTTCAAAGGTTAAGGCTCAGATTTGGGAATAAATCATTTCAGAGTGTGTAAATGCAGAAGAGATTTTATAGTGCAGTGATACTAGCAAAATCAGCTATGCTATGTTATCTCTTTGCATGTTATTGCTAGTGGCTAGTGTTAAAATTTATCTGGGTGTAAGTTGTAGGGGTTTTTTGCTTTGGTCTCTAAAAGATAGACATTAGGTAATCATATTTTATCCAAATAGTATCCCTCTAGGAAAAAAGCAATGCAATTAGTTATCTCTTTGTAGGATATAGAGTTAAGATACATCTCTGTCTAGGTGTATTATTTACTGTCTATCAACACAGATGTCATCTCTGGAAATGTTTCTCTGAAAGGCCAGAAGCCTACAAATGTCAGTCCTCCATCATCTGTGAATAAGTTGTTGGCTTACCTTCAGTGTCACTTTATCTTTTCAACATGATTTCTGTCCTTCAGACAAATTCTGTTTAGCTCGAAAGCAGAAATGTTTGCTTGAAAAAAGCCAGAACTTGTGAAATGTTTGTTTAAAAGCTTCATGTGCTATATGGAATTAGTATGTGAGTTTAGTTCGAGTAATGCCTGAACTGATTGTTCTTGTTGTGCATCTGACTTAACAAAGATGATGTAAACCCAGTTTTTAATGCTGTTATTTTCTCTGTTGCCAGCTTAGAAAAGGACCATCATCTAACTAACATGAAAACACTTTTGTTTGGAACTTTGGGTTCATTTTCCTCATTTCTTTACAGATAACAGAAGATTTCCTGGCAACATATCATGCCAACTATGGCTTCCACGCAGATGATACAGAGAGTTCATCTGCTTCTGGCACAGCAACTGAAAGTAAGCAACCAGTAAGTTCTAAGACATCTGGAACACAACCTTCAGCAAATGAGAAAGGACCCCAACAAACAGATCCAAAACAAAAGTCAGAAAAAAGGAAGCTTGAGCCAGGTAAGTGACAAAGAGTTTCCCTCTGTGTAGGCTGCAACCTGTATAGTGTGAGGGGAAACTGACAAGTGTTCAGTATTATGTACAGCAAAGATAAAGGTTGTTCTGGAGGTTTCCAGAATGGTTTTAGAATTGTGTGATTCCTCTTAAATCCATAAAGAAGGTGGGAAACAAGCAAATTAAGGCATGTTCAGAGCTTTTCCCTTGAGCAAGCAAAAACTCTTAGAAATCTGAAGGAATGTGAACATTAGTATGTACTCCCATGTTTATTACCTTGGCATAACTGAATTAAACCTCTTGATTTTAGGATGGTTTCATGTTGAAGAAGACAGAAACACAAATGTTTATGTGACTGGTAAGTAATAGCAGTTATCTACTTGGAGCTAAAAATGGCAAAAGAGACTCATGTATGTCTCACTGCCTTCTATTATGTATTCAGTCTGCCAGTTGCAAGCTGCTTAACCTAATATTTCTGACTGCATAATGCCTTTGTGACCTTTTAATTGCAGATGTGGGAAAGTAACATAAGGGACGTGTTCCATACTTTTATCTTTTAAATGTGAAATTCTGTGAGCTGTGTCAGCCAAGTCATCATTTTTTAAAGTAAGCTACAGCCAGGAAAAGCAATTTCTGTGAGCTGCTAAGGGATAGGATAAACAGAAGTTTAGAGTAAGATAGTATACATCACTTAATATTTCAATCTTTAATTTTTATTTGATTTTATAAATATTTAATAAGAAGAAAGACACAGTGAAAGAAAATAGTCATCTGTTTATAGATTAGTTATTTGGGGTTTTTTTGTGTCTCCAATCCCTAGAGGTGTAGTGGAACTTAAAACTTGGAGAGGGTAATTACATTCACTTAGACCATTGTGTTCACTACAGTGTTGCTGTCCTGGAGAGCACTAAAGCTCTAGGTCTGCATATGAATAAGCACAAAGATAGTGCTGTATGTTGCTCATGAAAAAGTAAAGAGATTTTTGAAGTGCTGATAAAAAGTAATGTTGAAAATGTAGTATCAAAAATACTAGTCCCAAGGGCAGTGGTTTTGTATGACTTCTGTAAAATTTCATCCTTAAGCTTGACAGCTCTAAAGAAACACTGAAGGTTTTGTTCTAGTAAGGTTTGGGGGGTAAAAAAACCCAAACAAAACAACAGTACACCCACCAAAAAAACCCCCATACTCACACCATCTGTTTTCATTTGCTTTGTAGGTTTGCCTCCAGACATAACAAAGGATGAATTTATCCAAGTGATGTCAAAATGTGGGATCATTATGCGAGATCCTCAGACAGAAGAACACAAAATCAAACTCTACAAAGATAAGGAAGGCAATCTGAAAGGAGATGGCCTCTGTTGCTATCTGAAGGTCAGTGGTGCACTGACAGGCAATTTTCCTTCCTATTGAAGATACTTGTGGTACTGTTTCAGAACAGTATTAGAAAATTCTTCAGATATCTAAAGTAGCACTTAGATGTCTGTTTTAAAGATTTATTCCAGAAAGACTCACTTACCTGCTTGTGTACCTTATTTGTTTCATCTTATCCATTCCCACCCTCCCCCTGAAAATGTCCATAATACCTGCTGAACATCTCTACATGTTTCTGTCTTGGGTGCCAGTGATTATGGGGTGAAGTGAGGGACCTCTTCACCTTTGACTTGGAAAATATGCCACTGTGTGGCCAAGAAAACAAAAATAATGGGACAAAAAGGGACATACTCTAGGCCTGTGTTTAAAGCTTTTAGTTGAGAACTGGTTAGGTTCAGAAATATTCTTGCATTATGTATTAACTTCTAAACATTCAGGCTGCAGTACTTTTCCCTTCATGTGTTTCACTTGTGAATCCTTTGGAAAATGAGTGCTTCCAAGTGCAGTCTACTTTAATTCTGCAAGAAACACCAGGCAGTATTTAACCAACTGTCTTGTAGTCTATGCTAGTTTAGTAATTTTGGTAGCTAGAGCTGTTTAGTGCACAAGACTAATGCTAATCTCCAACATCTACTGATAATCTCAACATCTACTGTTCTTGAGAGAAGCTTTATAGAAAATCAGCCCCCTGGCAGGTTTTTATTCTTGCTTTTTAAGTTTATCAGCTTGCTTGACCATTGCAGATGAATTTCTGCAGTTTGACATACTGGAATGCAGTTGCTTTTGGGAGCATTAATCTGCTGCAAGAGTGGTGAGGAACTACTGGATTTTGATAAAGCAAGCACTGGCAGCTGTGTGTCAGGAGACTTGGAAGAGATCTAACATTATGCTTTGCAGTGACAGGGAATTGGTTCTTAATACAATATTCTTAATGCAGTGTTAGTGGAATAATTTGATTGTGCCATGTCCTCTGTTTTCTCTTCAACTAGAGAGAATCAGTTCAGCTTGCATTGAGACTTCTGGATGAGGCAGAAATTAGAGGCTATAAATTACACGTTGAAGTGGCAAAGTTTCAACTCAAGGGGGAGTATGATGCCAGCAAAAAGAAGAAGAAATGCAAAGACTACAAGAAGAAGTTGTCTCAACAGCAGAAGTTTGTATTTTTTGTTTCACTAAAGTACTGCTTGAGTTCTCAGTGCTGTTAGTAAAGCACTGCTTGCTTTCAAATGCAATGCTAAGAGTTGTGCAAAATGCAAGTCTTACCTGACAGCAAAATAGCTTGGAGGAGAGCAACACCTAGATTAGATGTTGATAGAATGAACATCTTTGTGATTGACACATTAAAGTAATACATAGGAAATCAAGATCCTTTCAGAGAAGAAAATATACAGCTCTGGGCTGATAACTTTTTTTTATCAGTAAGTGAGAGTGTGCAAGTCCTGGCATGATATCTAGACTTACTTTGATAAGGTGATAACACCCTGGCTGTCCAGATATTGTTGGCACCATACTTTACTAGTTGTAATGGGAAAGAGATCCTAGCTTCACAGAATCCCAAAGGTTGGAAGAGACCTCTGAGATCATCAAGTCCAACTATCCCTAGCACTAACACAACTTCCATGGGAGCAATACTAAAATACCTCTGTAGCTTAACTTTGGTCACTTAAAAATTGTTTTCCTGCCATTGGAACAAAGAAGATGGAGATTAAAGAAGTTTGAGTCTATCGGATTCTTAATATTATAATGAAAGTAGCATTCTACTAAACATGTAAATAGTGATGCAGAAGTATTTTGCCATAGGTAAAAGCTACTTGATATCAATTAAAATGAAAGTAGCTTGAAATGTATCTGCCTCAAAGATAGATTGCAGTTCTGGCTGTAAAATGTCTCTAGTGTGGAAAGAGAAGTATGAAACTGCATTTGACAGTGATTTGTGTCACTAAACTGACTTCAGCTGATGTTCCTTTTGAGTTGAAGAACATCACTTACTTGCAAAACTACTTTCATTGGAAGTCCAAGTTTTCTTCAGCTACAGTTGCAGGTACCAGAAGGAACTTAAAAAACATTTCCCTCCCCCAAGATATGATTTTGAGATTTAGAAGTGAATGTGTCCTTTAATGGTAATAGGCTATGAAGTAAACATTTCTATGAGGAATATTTATTGTGAGGAGGCCAAGTTGTAGGACTCATGCCCTGAGTTACGTTGCTGGTTTGTAGCAGTGGTTCTGTGTGCTGTGGAAGAAAATACATCATGCAGCAGTGCTTGTGTAAGATTCTAGGTGTTCTTACATGCTTGTTCTAACAAAACCAGTTCAGTTTTCCATGGGGAATAGTGGATCTCCTATTTTTACAAAGTAATTTAGGGGAAAATGGTAAAATGCTGGTATTTTTATGACATTTGGCAGTAACTGGTTCCTGTATCTGAGCTGATGTTAGGAAGGAATGAAAACTTTTTTTTTTCCATGTTTAAGAAAATATTTTAAAAACAATTCTCTTCTCTCTGAGCATTAAGTACCCTAAAACCTCAACTTGCTTTGGAGACTTGGAAAAAAATGAGTGATTATTGCATTTTTTTAGAGGAATAGCTGTGTCAAAATAGATGTTTTTAGTTGATGTATTGCAAGAAATGCCCAATTAATGATTTTTTTTCAACAAATACTTGTAGAAACTGAAGAAAGGCCCAACAATCTCTTCTTACTGTTGCTTCATTTCATTAGACAGCTGGATTGGAGGCCTGAGAAGAAAGATGGCACAACTCGGATGCGGCACGAACGCATCGTTATTATCAGGAATATGTTTCACCCAAAGGACTTTGAGGTAGGAAGTTGCACTTTGCTCCTGTAGCTTCTGCTTTTACAGTTAGCATTGTCTGAATTTTTTGCCATAACGATTTGAGCAAAAATTCTAAGCAGATGAGAACGAAATGAAACTTGCTGTCTGAATAGGGTTTTTTCCTGTGATAGGCATCTGCTTAAAACTCATGTATTTCACAGAATCATTAAGGTTGGAAGAGACCTCTAAGATCAAGTCCAACCATACCTATCGCTACCATACCACTAAACCTTGGCCCTAAGGAGAGCAACTTAAACCCCTCCAGGGATGGTGGCTCCACCACCTCCCTGGGCAGCCTGGGCCAAGACTTAACAACTCTTTCAGTAAAGAATTTTCTCCTTATATCTAATCTAAACCTCCCCTGATGCAACTTGGGGCTATTTCCTCTTGTCCTCTCACTGTTAACCCTGAAGAAGAGACCTACCCCCAGCTCACTCCAACCTCCTTTCAGATAGCTGTAGAGAGCAATAATGTCTCCCCTGAGCCTTCTGTTCTCCAGACTAAATAACCCCAGTTCCAAAAAAGCAAGAATAATGTGTTGGTAAGAATGTTGATTTCAAACCAGCCTTTTTCACTGTGTATATCCTGAAAATGGTCCTTTTTTAGAGGGAAAGAGGAGTAAACAGTAACTATGGTAACAGGTCCAGAGGAGGGCCACAAAAATGATCAGGGGGCTGGAACACCTCTGCTATGAGGACAGGCTGAAGGAGCTGGGATTGTTCAGCCTGGAGAAGAGAAGACTTCGGGGGGCCTACTAGTGACTTTCCAGTACCTAAAGGGAACTTACAAGAAGGCTGCAGAGGGCCTGTTTGCAAAGGCCTGGAATGAAAGGACAAGGGGCAATGGTTTTAAACTGGAGAGGAGGAGATTTAAATTGAACATTAGAAAGAAGTTCCTCACCACAAGGGTGATGGAACACTGGCCCAGGTTGCCCAGGGAGGTGGTTGAGTTCCCATCCCTGGAGGCATTGCAGGTGAGGCTTGCCAGGGCTCTGGGCAAGCTGATGTAGTTGGGGATGTCCCTGCCCACTGCAGGGGGGTTGGACTAGATGAGCTCCAGAGGTCCCTTCCAACCCTAACCATTCTATGATTCTATGCTAGAATGAAGAAACCAGTACAAATAGCCTTATTAATAAGTAGCAGTTACAAAATTCAAGTAAGGGCTGTCTGCCAACTCTCTAGTGGCTTTGAAAATGCAGCATAACAACACTTATGAACTTACAGACTGGTAGATGTGTTCCGTTGGTGATTGAGCAAGAATAAAGGTGAGGGAAGGAAGTGCTTCTCTTTAATTTCAGCTGTGTGATTGCATTGCAGGAGGATCCCTTAGTGCTAAATGAGATCAGAGAAGATCTGCGGACAGAGTGTGAAAAGTTTGGTCAAGTAAAGAAGGTTCTCATATTTGATGTAGGTATTTTTGACATCTTATGTTGGCAGAAGGGATGTGATGTGTAAATGTGCAAAACGTGTGATTCTTGAAATAGGAGTGGAGCATTTGCTTGGTTTTCTGTGTTTTGTTTCATGGAAACTTAACCTAATTTTTTAATGTTTTTAAATTAACTGTTTTGGAAGTTAATTTCTAAGCACCTATCTACTACAGCTGACATGAAGGCAAACTCTGACTCTTCTTGGTAATTTGGATTTATGTTTGAAGTTTATAAATACATTTATTTCTAGCTAAACCAGCTGAAAAATTTGCTTGTTTTCTGTGGTTAAAACGCCTGTTCTGTCTACCAGTAGAACAAAATATGTATACTTGCAGATATTTTCAGACACAATTAGCTGATCAGCATGGAGCTCTATCCTAATTGATCTTTTAACACACTCTGAAAGATGTTGGAATAAATACACTGCTTTGACAGCTGTTTCATAAGAGTTGTCTCTCCTTCCAGCGACACCCTGATGGTGTGGCTTCTGTTTCATTTAAAGAAGCAACAGAAGCTGATCTGTGCAAGCTAACTCTGAATGGAAGATGGTTTGGTGGTCGTCAGCTCAGTGCTGAGACATGGGATGGTATAACAGACTATCAGGTAGGCTTTCATGGTCCTATTTTATCAGTTTTTCTCTTCCAAAGTGTAAATCTATTTGAATTTGAGAAGGGCTTGGTGTTCCTATTGCCATACCCTTTCCCTCCCCCTGCCTGCCCTATCTTGCTTCTCCTCAGAAAGTGCTAGGATGTCTCTAAAAATAATCATCCTTAATTATTCAATTTAGCAAAAATGTAAAGGACCTGTTTGATGTTCAAAATTGTGTGTTGGAGGTGTCAGCTTAGAGGATTAGCTGCTAGATGTACAGGTCATTTTAGGGACATGGTTTGTCCTATGGTAGTGAGAGGTATGGTTGGACTTGATGATCTTAGAGGTCTCTTCCAACCTTTGTGGTTCTGTGATTAGTTCACAGTCTACAGGGCCTGCTGAAGTCTGGAGATCATAGAATCCTAGAATGATTTGGGTTGGAAGGGACCTCTGGAGCTCATCTAGTCCAACCCCCCTGCACTGGGCAGGGACATCCCCAACTACATCAGCTTGCCCAGAGCCCTGGCAAGCCTCACCTGCAATGCCTCCAGGGATGGGAACTCAACCACCTCCCTGGGCAACCTGGGCCAGTGTTCCACCACCCTCGTGGGGAGGAACTTCTTTCTAATGTCCAGTTTAAATCTACTCTTCTCCAATTTAAAACCATTGCCCCTTGTCCTTTCCCTCCAGGCCTTTGCAAACAGGCCCTCTGCAGCCTGCTTGTAAGTTCCCTTTAGGTACTGGAAAGTCACTAGTAGGTCCCCCCAAAGCCTTCTCTTCTCCAGGCTGAAATAGGACTGCAGTGTAAGTGTCTGTACAATTTTATCTGTGTGTGTATTCATTTCCACAAGTATGACTTTGTATTGATGTGTATAAACATCTCTTTAATAGGTGGAGGAGACTGCAAGAGAAAGGGAAGAAAGGCTGAAGGTGTGGGGATCATTTTTAGAGGATCCTGATGCAAAGGAACAGCAAACTCCATCTGATTCAGATTCTGCAACAAGTAGTGTTAAAGTACCTGAAGGCAGACAACCCTCAAAAGTCAATGACACATCTAAGGAGGATGTCAGTGATGGAGGCCCTAAGAAGGAGAATAATGGTGAGGGCATTAATGAAGATGGTGCTCCATCTACAGACAGCAGCCTTGCAGGCAGTGATGCTGAAGCAGATACATAACATCTTTAATGCTTGGTGAAAGCATGGTTTTTAGGGTGATGTTTGAGTTGATCCCTTTCTTCAGGGTGACTGCTGACAATATTCATCTGAATATTTGCATAGTAGAATTTCATCAACTGTGTGCTTTGAAGTTTTCATTAAAAGCAGTATTTAATGAGGTTCTAAAAAGTTTGTATTGATTGGCTGTCCAGGTAAAGTAAGTCAAGTTGCCAAGAATGCAGTAAAAACTCATCAGGCTTCTTTTGTTCTAACTATGCTTGTCAGTGTTTCATGATGTAAGTGTGAACTATGTTCCAACCCTTAAGTTTATGTAACTCTGTGTAACTTCAGTAATGCAAAGCTATTACAAGGTTGGTGGATTTTACTGTTAATTTTCCTGTACTACTTGGAATTCAATATCTCATCTTTAAAAATGCTTCTTGTCCTGAGTATTTCAGTTCATTTTATGGCACAGATGCTGTGATCTGTGTAGGGTGAATGCATTGGAGTATGGTGCTGTTCATTAAGGAAGAGTAGTACCAAGCCACAAACTTAAAGGAAATGGAAAAGCAACAATGTTGCCATAGCCAACATAAGGCAAACTGAGTGAAGAGAGATTCTTAAATCACAGCATTCATCATATTTTTCTTCCCCTGTTTAGATCTGTTGAGGTTGGAATTATGTCAAGAAGACTAGAAATGCATCAGCACACCCATTCCAGGCCAGAATGAAATAAGGCTGAGCTTAAGCTCTCATGGTCTCTGTGCAGTAGGTTGCAAAATAGCCTCTTGATTTGTTTAGTTCTTGCTTTAATAGTTAAGTTTTTTGTTTAACTGTGATAGAATGATGAGTGATTGTCCTCAACATTTTAGCTTAGCTTTACATGCCCTTCAAAGTGGGGAGGATCTACTGTATTTCCTAAAAGGTGAAGGCTTTTGGCAACTTGAACTACATTTGTTGTGCAAACATTAGAACTCCTGAAAATATGCTATCAAATAATCTTTTTTTAATGGAAAAAAGGAACTGCTAGCCTTCTTAGAAATATTGCCCAAAGCAAGGATTTAAAAGGCATTCTAACTTTAGAGATCTTAATAATATAAATAATAAAATAACTTTAAACAGTAACTTTGAGGAACCTGTTTAGAGCAGAGTCATTCTTCATTCAGAATCCCATCATTATCCCTAAGGATAGAAGCATATGGATTTAGACTCTAAACAACTAAAATAGGTGCTAAATTCATAGCACACTGTTCAGATGGATGGTTCCTAGTGCACGTTGGTAAGGAGGAGCTTTGGAATTTGTTTGATTCATATTGGATTGCAAGAACCCATAGATGCTAATCTTTATATTTCCATCCTGAAGTCTTCAGAATACTCTGAAAACTGGTATTTTCAAACTCTGAGATTACCTTTTCCCCTCCCCTAAGCCTGTATGGTACTTCTAAATTTATTTTGTGGGTTGTTTTTTGGTTTACTCTGGAATGACTATGTATGGGTAGCTATGCCAATCAGAACATCTATGCTAACATTGCCACTGTGGGTCTGAATTCCATCTCTTGATGACAGAATCTCTGCTCTTACAACAGAGATGATGTTTGAATTCACAACTAAAATATCTAGGGGCTCTTTATGAGCTGGCATGACAAATGTGTTTTGAGTTGCATTACAAAGAAGAGCTGAAACTCTTAACCAGACTGCTTCCTCATCTTTACAAGTGTGGGAATTGTATCTTCCAGCAAGTGAGGTATTGAAGAGTTCAGGGAGTCTGAAACACTGCCTGCTTTGTAGCTGCACCTTGTGGTATATTCAGATTACATCTCTGGGTTGTGTTTGTTCTGCCTTAGTTATTTTTATTGGTAATCAGCAGCACAGACCTTTGGGAGCTGGAAGTTTTTGCCTATAAAGAGTGTAGTTTAGTGTAGTGGCTCTTGCTTTCAGTGCTTCTTTTTGCTCTTCCAGCTTCTAGACTTCAGGCTTTAGATGTGTTAGTCTGTTGTGTTTTGGTTAGCTTTTTAAGAGAGCCTAAATGAACACTGTGCAGAGTGAAATCACTTGTTCTGCAGTGGAATTGTAACTGATCGAGGGAAACTGTTGGCAGATGTATAAATATTGTACAGTTCTCTGAAGCCTTATCATGGTATCACATATACAAAATGAGGGTAGTGTTAGTGTTTGAGAAAAGCCTTGGAGAAATAAAGAATCATTCTATGTGCAGTAACCTTTCTCTCTCCTGATGGACAAATCTGATTGGCATCTTTCAAAACTCAAATGTGCTGTTAGTCTTCTCACCTTTTCTCCTCTAGACTTCACACTGAAGTAGAACACTGGCAAAGACTGAGACCAAAATGCTTTCCTGGCTTTCCTATTAACTAGGATTCCTAAGAAAATAAAAGCTGTTTTTCCATGAAAATACGTTGTTCTGAAGTGTGATATTGCACTCAAAGTGGTATTTTCCTTTTGTCTGCCTCTGTTATTTCCCAGCAAAATATACAAATCTATTTTTATAAACTCTTGGAGTTCTGGAGGCATTGGAGAGGTTAATGCAGCTGTGGCTTTGTTGTCAGCAGATTTTCATGAAGATTGAGTTCTTCTGATGTTTTTCCTTTTTGAAAGGATGCAGATTTTTATAAATGGATCTGAACATAAATTAACATTTTTTCACAGAAGTTAAAATTGCTATTTTGAAGTAGAATTATGAAAATCTTGTAGAGAGGAGTAATATTTAATATCAAATTTTAACCAAGATGAAGCTGAGTTGCTTTTTAAACTTGATTTCTTTTTTTTTCTGACTGAGCATCATCACAAATAAATTGCTTCAAGAAGTTGAAAAGCCCAATGCCATTTTCACTCTATTTGTGCTTTCATTTTGTCTTGCTCATTAGAAATGAGAAAATCAAACTTTTTTGCTCGGCTCCTCATTTTTCTTAGGTTCCATTCCAATGTTCCAGCTTATTGCATGCTCCTTCATCCCTAGGCTTTTGGTGAGAGGTTCAGGTTAAGTCAAAGCAGTCTCCTTCCCTCTGTCTCTTATAAAAACAACAACTAGCAGCACGTTGACACCATTTGCAGGTAATTGTTGCTCAGTTTTAAACTGCAGAAATAGCTATTTGTTCTAATTCTCACAGTGTGACAGAATAGATGGGAAACCACTGAACTCTAACAGCAGGGCAAGAGTATTAACTACCTGCTACTGCAGCACAATTCAGCAGAGAGAATCACTTTCTTTAACCATGCCATCCAAAAAAATCAGTTGCTTAGCCTCCAGATAGATTGATAGTTAACTTTCCATTCCAATGCTCTTGAGTGGGTTGCTGGCAAGGTAATTTTGTGGAGTCACAAGGATTCATCAGACAGGACATGGTTTGAGGAGCATGGCCAAGGTAGACATCTGCAAACAAAAAGCCCCCAAAAGAAAAGGCAATGCAAGTTGGAGCAGGTTCTGGAATGTTCATCTACAGCTGTAAAGAGAGAAGTAGTTTCATTTTGCATCAAAATGTTGATCTGTTTCTCCTGCTGACTTTTTCTTCATTACTTTTTTGGGTTGTTTGTTGTTTTTTTTTTTTAATTGAATTTCAGTCTCTGGTACAATTGACATTTTGTATAAGGATTGCAATTCACTTAAAATCATTAGTATGTTAAATGCAGTGCATTTTAGCTAGAAGGTGTCCTAGACATTATTCAGTTAAGGTTAATCTATTTGCAATTAGAAATACTTAGCTTAATTCCCTTCAGAATACTTAAAAGGTATTGGATGCTTCATAGAAACCCAAACTTGCCTTTTAATTATCTAGTAAAATCAATATCCATGCCCTGAATGCCTGGAAGTGTATAACCTAATCAAATTCCTTTTTAAAAACAAACCCCATACCTCTAGATTTTCATTGGATTTAGAATCCTTAGTTTTCTTTCTGAGTTTGAGGACTCATCCTGCAGTATGGTTAATGAATCCTGTAAGTTGTGTGCTTGTGTTGATTTGACTTGTGTGTGTTTCAGTGCTCATGCAAGGCTTCAAGTCTTAACTGTCAGGATGCTCTGAAAGGTCTGTAAAGTATTTATAGAGTTCTGAAACCTTTTGCAGAAAATTGGGGTTTGTTTTTTTTGTTCATTCTGTAAAATGAAAGTATATTGTTAGATTAAACTTTTCAGTGAGTTGACTTGGAATTTTTCTCACAGCTTATTTTCCTTCAATAAGTGATCATTGTCATTTAGAAAACCAACAGTTAAAAAGAAAATGGATTGACATCTAGACCTGAGGCATCACCTGAGAATCCCTTCATCTGTCTGGAATTTTGTTTTATACTACTGAAAAGGTAGTATAAACCACAAGCTTTTTAATAAACTCCTGAACAAAAAGGCTTTTCTGATTAGTTTGGAGAGAATGGATTTATCTCTTTTTTTCCTTGATAAAAGATACTTAGCATTTGGTACCCAATGACTCCCATTTATAAAGTATATATGTTAGCATGCCAGAGCTTTGACATGTTGCTAGATCTCAGTCTTCACACAGGGACATGATATTTGTTCCCTTTGTGGGTTTTTTCTCTCTGATTTCATTCAGGTTTGATGCAGTAATGGACCCTGCATGAAGACAAAAGGAGCCTGAGGAATGACTGCAGACACCATAGAATTGGGATTATGGAAGGTTATTTGTTTAAGGATGAGCAGAATTCCTATTTTATTCTTAGAAATGAGGAAATATATATATATATTAAGTTTTTGCTTTAATAGTAAAGGTTTCTCTGTGTGTATATATGCATATATTTATCCAAAGCTTGGCACTATGAGTACTTATCAAGCACTAGCAATCAGATATTTCAATACCAATCCTACAAGGGAACAGGGATGATAATCTCATTTTCACCCATTAGGTCTTTGAGGTATTCACCTAGAAGCTTTGAACTGCTGCCATCCAACAATCTAAGGAGTCTTTGAACTGCCAAGCCAAGAGGAAATTCTTGAATGAGCTCTTGAGAGGCTTTAGTGAAAGAAATCTGTGTTACAGGAGAAAACAGTTTAGGAAAGGGAATCCAAAGAATGAGTAAGTGAGATGCTGAGTGATCTGATAGACTTGGATCCAGTCTGTCTCACAAGGAAAATGTGTTTATGCAAAGCATGTGCAATAGAAGACTGAGCCCTGTCCCAGGAAATCTTACAGCCTGGTAGTTAAGTTGTTTTGGGAGATGGCAGAGGGTGGATTCATACCTGCTTAGGCAGAGGGCATTGGATTGTGTTCTCCTACTTTCTGGGTTGAGTAAACAAGCTCTTAAGCTACTGCATAAAAGGACATCATGTCATCAGTTTGGTGATTCTGGTTCCCCCAGCTGAGGCTGGCAAATTTGACACTGATCCAGCATTTCTGGAATGACTGCAATTTAGTAATTTTGGTACACTTCCTACCAAAAAAAAAACCAACCCACACCAAATTACCTGTTTCTTGCTGTAGCCCTTACAGAAAAATGGTGATATTTTTATCTTCTGTAGTCATGTAAACAGATTAGCAAAGAAGGGAGTGAAAAATGGTTATCTGGGATGGAGACATGATCTTTTCCTTCTTTCAGCACTTTGTAGTTCCACATTTTATGCTGAATGTGCTATATAACCTGGCACCAGCAAGTCCTTTCTGACCCTGGCCAAGTTTGCTTCTCTGCCATAACTTGTTTATCATCTTAACACTAAACTCTTCTGAAGTCCAGACACTGTCTTCTTTATTGTGTACACATTGTCATAAAGCAAAAAAAAAAAAAAAGCCCCTGCTCACAATCCTCTTTTCCTCATTCCTGAAACCTCCTAACCTGGTGGACTCGTTGGAGTGCATTGCATGCATTCTTAGCAGATAGGCTGAAGGAAACGCCTAGTTCACTGGCAGCTAGAGGCTAGAAAGCATGCAGGGAGTTCATGAACAGTGCTTGGCTCCTGCAGTCACTGCAGAGGGCACACAGCTTGCTGAGGGAAGGATCCCAAAGTGCTGGACACAGCATGACTGTGCTGCATCTGGAAAAGCTGGCTGGTGGGATGCTGCTCGTGACAGTGAGTTAAGGTAGGAGAGTTCCATGCTGATTTCCATGTGTGTTCATTGACCTTCTCAAATGTTCCTGTATTTGAAAGATAACTTGGTGGGGAAAAAAAAAAAAGAATGCCTGCTTGTTAAATTATTGCTTAATACTTGGGAAGTAGAATTTATTTATTTACTTATTTTCAACTGGTTTGGGCTGCATGAAACAGAGAACAAGAGATTTTTCCCTCTCCGATGCTGCACTAGTGGGAAATTAATACTGCTAGGAAGAGTGGAAAAAACAGTGTAAAATCATTTGTGAGGAGCAGTCAACAACTCTAAGCTTGTATTGGGCATGCCTCCTTGTCCACCTGAAGGATAGGCAGTGCCCTGAAATGAGAATAGTGTGAGGTGAGCTGAGTCTGTTCCATCCTGAGCTCCTCTTCTGTATTTTGACAACAGTTTGTGGCAGGCACAAATGGGAAGGATTTCTGCCTTGTTTTGCAGGCTTCCTGTTGGAAGGCAGAGGGATGGGAAGTTCAGGTACTGAAGACCACAGTGCTCCATATCTTAAGTCCTGGCTCTTGACAGCACATTAGATGCCTCATGTGCATATGGTTCACTGAGAGGCCTGAGAGATAACCTAGCTTGTATCACTGCTTGTTGGAAAGCACAAGAGGTTTTTAAGGGAAATGAGAAAGAGGGACAAAAGAGCATTCTTTCTTTTAAAAGTGTTCTTTTCCTAGCATTGTAATTACTGTGGCCACAATTCACATCAGCATAACAGCTGCTACACACCACTAAAGAGTGCTGAAGGAGCTTACTCGTAATGTCATGAGCAAGTTAAGCATGTTAATGAAGTTGTACAAAGATGCACTGAGTGAGGAACAGCAAAAAAATAGACCTCTGGGCCAGAGCTAATGCTTTTTAATTTGGATGTTGATGGGTGGTGGTAGAGCAGTGTAGGAAGAGCTGGTTTGCTGCTTGCTCTTGAAATGGCCTAGTGGAGCCCTTTCTCAGGCAATAGAGGAGCTGATGACTTTGCCAGGCTTTCACCACTTAGGCTGGGATTATCCATGGCAAGCATTGGCCTCCAGCTGAGCAACCAGAAAGTTTCTTATGGTGGTTCTTGCTCCTCTCACGGGCCTTGGGCAGGGGGGAAGTTTAAGTTTTCAGTTTAAGTTTCCTGTGTTTGGGTGAGCTTTAAAATTCTGAAAGATTACCTTCTGAATCAGATGACTCTTACATTCCCTAACTGGTAACCAACTTGCATTTGATCCCATGCCCACCACTGTGTTCAGGTGGAGTAGAGGTTGGAGCTGGGGAAAGGATGCAAGAAGGGCAAAGCAATAGAAATCCTAGGATGAGGACTAAGGAATTCTTGAGTTTGAACATAAATTGGCAGTTGCTGACTATCTGAGGAAGGGATTATGAAAAGGGGAGAACTGAACGTAGAATATGGGGGAGGTAGAGCTAACAAACAAAACTAGACATAAAAGCAAATTATAAACATGGACAAGAAGTTTCTAGATGAAGGTTTAAGATTAAAAAAGATCATGGCTGGGTTAACCTTAATCCCTCCTATTTCTTAATGTCTGAATACTTGGCTTTGCAGCCTGAGCAGTGTTTCCACATGTTAGAAACACAGAGAGACCATTTGGAGGCAGCATTTGCAGACACTTCAGCATTCCCTTTGAGACCCAGATAAGTGCAGTGATTATTAGGAAGCTTCTGAGGATTGGAAGGTTTGTAATTTGAGCAGAAATCAGATAAATGTGTCAGAATTGGTTAAGCAAGTCTGTGGTATTGCAGGGTTAGTTGGATGGAAACACAAATCTAGTGAATCATTCGGTTGTGTGTGATACAACTGGCTATTGACTGATGGTTTCCCTGGCTTCTGAAAAATAACAGCCTTCTAGTTGCTACCAAGGTAAATCAATTCTGCTATGTAGTGTGATGAGCTGACAAGGAGACTGGAAAATAGAATAGAAACAGCAGGGACTTCTCATTGCCTTTGTAGCAGGAGAATTGCTAAACATGATTTTGATCGAAACGATAATTCTCCAAGCCAAACAGTGATCTTCCTTGTCCTGTTCTCACCATTTCTGGCAGCAGAGATTTTCTAGAAGAACAAAAAGGAGGCTTAGAGTCTTCTGTTGACTTCCTGCAAACTATATTAGAGTAATTTCTGCCTTAAATCCATAACTTCTGGTTGAGCTGCAGTGAGTGGTTTGGCAGTCTCACTACCAAAGCTTTAAGCAATTGGCAGCCCCACCATGTTCCTAGATAGGTTCTTTCAAACTAAAAAAAGGGGTTTTATTTGTTTGTTTGGGTTTTTTCACTTGATTTTTCCATAATCTGAATTTCCAATCATTTAATCTGAGTGTCTTTTCCTAACAGGTGAAGCAACTAACTATTCTCAGAGGTATTTTCCTTGTGACAGTCTGTGCTGACAGTGATCAAGGTACTTCAAACTT
Organism: Bucco capensis; assembly: GCA_013396975.1. NCBI lineage: Eukaryota > Metazoa > Chordata > Aves > Piciformes > Bucconidae > Bucco > Bucco capensis. The sequence continues at coordinate 107,014 of VWZO01018894.1, read as the reverse complement.
CACCTTAGTTAAGTTTATGATCATTTTAAGTTCCAATGAGTATTTTTTTATTCTTTTATTTATTTATTTATTTTCATTCTGCCAATGTGTTTTTTGAGCAATGCAAAAAAGCTGGGGTTGGGCAAAGCATTTTGAGAAGTTTACCCTGAACTTTATATAGAGGCCTAATGCCACCTCTGAATTATTTGTCCAAATGTTTCAGTTCTTTTAGCACAATTCCATCCTCAGAGTCATATTTGCACAGCCTGAGGTCCTAAACCCAGGCTTGGATAGATGGATGAAGGCAGAGTGAGATGTGACAGCTGGTGAACAGATGTGCCCACTTTATTTTTCAGTAGAGCCAATGTTATGGCATCAACAGGTAACTCAAACAAGGTTGATGTCCATCAGGGCCTCTGCATCTCCCTGAGCTATTCACTGCTTCCAAGCTGCAATATCCCATCCTAATGTGCCTTATTGTGCACTTACATCACCTTACATCATCAGCAAGAAATACTAGTGAATGAGTTAAAGACAAAAAGGACTCAGTTTATCTGATTGGGAGAAATGGATTCCCAGAACAACCCTGAAAAAGTAAAGCATACTTATTGAAAGGTTTCTCCTTTTGTTTTATACTTAAAGTATTTAGTGTTAGAAGTATGGGGATCTAGTGGTGGGAGTATGGGGATTTAGTGTTGGGAGTATGGGGATTTAGTGTTGGGAGTGTTGGGAGTATGGGGATTTATGCTGGGAGTGTTGGGAGTATGGGGATTTAGTGTTGGGAGTTTCTAAGGAAACCTGTAAAGAAAAGGTGCATGGGAGAAGCAGAAACCCAGATCAAGAATCTAATCTCACTAATAACAGTTTTTCTAACCCTGCTAGTTTGGGGAGGAGATGAACTCCCCACTGACTCTGCATTTCAAGTAGAATAGTATTTCTTTGACTGATCTGGGCTTGTTTTTTTGGCAGGGGCTGCTGGTTCTTGACAATGGAAGAAACAAGGAAGCTCTCTCCAAAGCCATGTAAAAACAAAGAGCCTGTGAAAACAGAATGGGGCTCTCAGAGTGTTGTATTTACCTATTTCCAAGGGGATATTAACAGTGTGGTGGATGAACATTTTTCCAGAGCTCTAAGCAATATCAAGAACCCACAAGACCTGAGCACAAAGCACAAGGGTGAGGCTGTTGTCCTGAAGAATGGTGAGCCACTTTCTGTGCATGAGCCTGGGGTTAGGCAGGGCTGACTCACTTCCACTAAGGAATTTAAGAGGCAGTCTGCTTAAATTTGGAATTGTTTCTTGCAAATAGAAAGCAAGAAAAGCATGCTTGAAAAGCCCTGGATTGTGTAGCTGGGAATTCCTGGGTAAATCTCAGTTATCTGCTGGGGTGCTTCCCAAGCTCTCCCTGGGCCTGTTGGCAGGACCAAGCCCTCATTTTCCATCCAAGAGCCTCCACCTCTATTAGATGCATTATGACATTCCTTGTGTGTGAAAAAAATCTACTTGTCTAAGCTTGCAGCATTAAAACCCTCTCTATTCTAGTGGCCTGTAAGAAAACACATCTAATATTTATTTGAAAGTGTTGGTGATGGTGGTTTCACAGTATCCCAGTATGTCAGGGGTTGGAAGGGCCCTAGAAAGATCATCTAGTGCAACCCCCCTGCCAGAGCAGGATCACCTAGACCAGCTCACACAGCAATGTGTCCAGGCAGCTCTGCAATGGCTCCAGACAAGGAGACTCCACAGCCTCCTGGGCAGCCTGGGTCAGTGGAACACTGGAAAGAAGTTCCTTCTCGTGTTAATGCTAAACCTCCTGTGGTTCAACTTGCTCCCATTCCCTCTTGTCCTAACATTGAATACCATAGAGAAGAGCCTGGCTCTCTCCTCCTCACACTCACCCTTAACATATTTCTAAGCATTGCTGAGATCTCCTCTCAGTCTCCTCTTGTCCAGGCTGCAGAGACCCAGCTCTCTCAGCCTGTCCTCCTAGGGCACATGCTCCACTCCTTTCATGATCTTGGTATGGGTTTGTTGTTTATTTGTTGTTGATGATGATGATGTTGTTGATTTTTAAGATAAACAGCACTAAAGTGAATATATAGTTGTTTAAAAATGAATATACAGTCTGGTAATGTTCCCTTAGAAATCCATTGGAATTTACCTGGGGAAAAAAAGTAAGACTTGATAAGACTTGAGATGTTTCTTTCTCTTTTTAAGTAGATAGCATGCCTCCCCATCAGTGGAATTTCTCTTCACACTGCTCCAAACCATATCCATCATCTTCTGCTACAAGCATGTCAAATTCTGGTCTGAATTTTCCTTCTGCTGGTATGGCAGGCCAGTACCAGCCATCAGCTCTGAGGAGTCATCCACCTCAACCTGCAGATCTCTGGCCCTTCCCTTCGCTTGGGACTGCCACCCTGCCCAGTTCGGTGTATCAGCATGCCTTGCCTGACCTCCACGTGGCTGATGAACCCATCTCTGACAGGAAATATGGTTCTCTTCTTGGTCTTCTGCAACAGGAAAGGTGCCTAACATCCATGCAAGAATGTACCATGAAGCAACACTCAAGTTCTGCTTGTATGACTGGACCGGCTAGGTTACAAAATATAAGTCAAAGTTCAGCTCCTGGGGGAGGTAAGGAAATCCTTACTATCACTTGATTCTTTGATGGCATCTCATGTCAAGAGACAAAAGAATACAGTCTGTTCCTCAGCTTCTCAAATGGGAGCCATCTTTAGCTCAGCTCATAGACATTTTCTTCAGTAGTTAACCCATGCTGTGTACTGTGGTACTTGGAATTGTTTAGCTATATACCATGACTTAGTCAAAACCAGACATTGCCCACTTGCAAAAGTTGTTTCACTTTCTGGCTTACCTTAGGGTGATATTTCAAGTGAATATAAGCATCCACAGTGCTATTAGGATCCCTACCTTACAGGTAGCAGGTCCAGATGCTCCTGCACAAAGGCCAGAAAGGGGTGGCCAGGTTAGAGCCCTGAGCAACCTATCTTTCTGTGGAGATGTTAGTGATATTCTGAACCCAGGATGTGAAGCTGCAGACCTTACCAGAAAGGCCAGGGGTTTCTCTCCCTCCCCACTCTCTCTGTAGCTGGAAGAACTAGGGTAAAGGGACTGGCTGGCTGGTCTTGCCTTGTCTTCCAGCTAATTGCTGCCTTCCACAAAGCACTGCTGCCCTGTGTGATAAAGGCTGGGATTGCTCTCTGCAGCAGATTTCCCAGAGGTTTATATCCTCACAGCGTCTAGGTTTGGAGGATAAAATTGCTCCCTTGTGAGTAATTTCTGCTTTTGAGAAGCTCTCTGGGATCAATCTTCCTGGCCAGAGCCCTGGTGCCCTTGTTAGGCTATGCCTGCCTTGCTCTTCCTGGGCGTTCCCACATCATCAGCTTGGCACTGGGCTCCAAGAAAAAGAGTTGTGAAATTGTTTAGGGAGCCTGCTGGAAAAATACAGCATGTCCTACCTGATGCTTCTAGATAAAAAAAAAAGGGCCAGGCCTGTGAAGAAGTGATCCTGAGTCTTAGGGTATGAAAAACAACCACCTGTGAAATATAGCTAATGGTTACCTGGCTTCTGATCAGCAGGAATTTGGCAGAGCATGGCTAAAACTATCAATTATCCCTACAGGCAGCTTCATCTACAGCTCTTCTGTTGAGGCTAGACCAAAGCTATGTTGTTAAGAGGATCCCAGCTGTAGATGTGTTGCTAACTTATTCCTGCTGGAGGGTCTAATGCCTGTCTGTGCACTGAGAAGGGAGAGGATGCACATCCTCAGCTGGAATCCAAACCTCCTGCTGTTGGTACCCAGATAGATTGAGCTGAGGCTCTATGTGTGTGCTCCATGGGCATGCACTCTAGTCTTTTTGCAGCTAGGAAATGACAGTCTAAGTACTTGAAAGACACTGCCTGGGCTTCTGGGATTTCATTTAAGAATAAGGTTAGATATCCTGTGTCCCCAAGGGGGCAATGTGAGCCTAGCAAGGCTTGGGAGTTTGAGGAACTGACTTCTCCAAAACGGGAGGTGTTTCATGAAACTAGGCTTGGGATAGAAAAAGGAAAGCTGTGCTAACAACAGTAGACTTTTCTTCAAGATTTCAGAAAGAAAACAAGTGGGGAAAAAATTGAGAAAGAAATTAAATAGCTTGATGTTCCCCAACCATCACCAGTTCAGAATCAGAATCACAAAGGTTGGAAGAGACCTCTAAGATCATCAAGTTCAACCATCCCTAGCACTAACATGCCACTAACCCATGGCCCTAAGCAGAGCATCAGTTAAAGCCTTTTCTTTAAGGGTATCTACAGAGCTTTTCTAAATAGAGAGCCTTGTAACACCCCATGTGTAAGACTCTACATGTGCTTATCAAGCAAGCCAAAAAGAAGAGATAAGAAATGACTGGTCCATGTTCACAGGGAGCCTTTGGCAAGTCCCTAGGATGTATGCATCCAGTCTGGCTGTGGGAGTCCCTGTTTCTTGGCTCTGTCTGCTCACTCTGCTTTTCGTCGTGCTGTGTCATGTTTAAGAACAGCTGATATTTATATTTATGGCAGTGTACATTGGTGTGCCAGACAGCACAGAGCTTCCCAGCACCTGTGCTATAGGCTGAGCTGTGAAAGCACAAGGTTTCTTTAGGAACTACTGCCTACTTTTAGCTCTGTGTTGAATCTCTGCTCATCTTCAGTATTTTATTTATTTTTTTTTTTTAAAGAGAGGAAGGCAAGCTCTTACCAAGGCTCAGAAAATCCCAGTGTAAGCCAGGCCACTGCAGGTGAGTAATGAAACCAGCAGGTTTGCAGCAAATCAACACTCACCCATAAAGGAGAGCTGCCTTGCTTATGCACAAAGAATTAAAAGTGCTTCCTTTGTTGCTTCCAGACTGTATTTCAAAAGCTCACTTTTCCCCTCAAGATCTACACATCACCTCCTATAGCTACATTAACAGAGAAGGAAAACGTTTTATTCAAATGAGAGGGAGAATTTCCTAACTCCATCTACCTTACTTTTTGTGGTTATACCATCAGCAGGCTACTTCACACTGCTCATTTTGCACTGGCTGCCCAAGTTTCAGATCCTAGAAAGACAAGACACCTCTCCCTTTGCATCTGAAGCACCCAGCTCCAGACTGAGGTCCCTGTTAGACCTAGCCCTGTGCTAGCATTACTGTGCTTTTCACCACGCTGCAAGGAAACTTGTTCCCTGCAATGATTCCTAAAGTAGAATCCTAGAATCCTANTTCTCTTGCTGCAGCCCAGTATTCAAGCTTCCATATTTTCCTTAGTCTCTGGAGGCTGTATCATAGCCTGATGTTGGTTCTTTGGTGTGCAGTGTTTTGAGGATGCTTTGGATGGCTCATGCTGGTTATTGTAGTGAGGCCTTTCTTGCATCAGACCCAAAGGTGCAGTTTTCTTTGTGCAACATCTGATCTGTATTGCACGGACTTGCTGTTTGACTCTCCTGATACTGCTGTGTCTTTCAGGTATTCAGATTCAGGACAGAAGACAAGATTTGTACTTTTAGCACCTGGCTGTTTCTACTTTATTCTGAAAGAGGAAGTTCTTGCCGTAAACTTTTATTATTTGCAACTGTGAATGAGAAGGAAATGAACTGAAGTTGCTCTGTGCTTTTTCTCTCAGAAGAATACACTGCTATTTACTGTTTGGGGAATGAAAAATCATCTTTTTGGTAAATAATTTCTAATATCTGTGGTATTAAACCTGACTGTATGTTTTTTGTGAAGAAATGTTGCTTATTTAAGACTTTCCATGCAGCTCTCTTAGCACTTGTGAATCTTTCTGTGTTAACTCATTTGCCATCTCTTGATAAGAAGGACGATTCTTATCAATGCAATTGATAAGTGCAGGGATGCAGTTAGCATAAATGCAGTACTGCATCTTCTTAACTTGATTTGATATCTCCATATTGTTTAAAATTGTCTTAGATCATGGGCAAGAGACTTGGAGACAATTGGAGAAGGCACATGATCATCTTTATGTTTGGGGAGTGCAGTAATTTGTAATCATACTTGCCATTCACAGAAATTATATATCCTGAAGGCTCTGCTTTGACTTCTTATGATGCACAATAATCCTCTAGAAAACAGTAAATTAGCCCTAGCTCTGGGGAGAAATCTGGCTCCTCATTAGATGCAACTATAACATCACTGAGCAAAAAGCTGGAGCTTCTCCAGCATCTCTGCAGGTGTAAAAGGTTCTTTTTCTAAATAAACTTTGTGAGGTTGAATTATAAATTATTGAGTTTGAAGGGCTGGCCCAGCTGAACAAGGAAAAATGAATCCTTTCATGGTAACTGCATGCCACAGACCTGAGAGCAGCCCACCAGGGGATGCTCTCACTGCTCCTCAGGTCCTCTCCTCACTGCACCACTTGCCCTTGGCAAGTAGATTTGCTGAAGCTACTGTGAGAGAAACTGCTGTGGAGGTTTGGGGATGTATCCCTGCAGGAAGAGACACTGCTGAGCTTTTCTTGTAAATCCTAAGGATAAAAATGATGTGGGTTTGTGTTTTTCGTTCTTCATTAGCTTTTCATTAATTTCCTATAAAGAAGCATGATTAACTTCTGACAGCTCTATGCAGTTGCTTAAGGAGATTTGACCTTTGAGATCCTAGAGCTTGTGATTTTGTAGGACAAATCCTGTTTGTGGCTCTGTGCTCTCTGCTGCCACTGATCTACTGCAATTATAACACCTTCTGTAATGTTAGACATGATTTGACTGCAGCCACTTTAGATGTTTATAGTAAGGATTTAAAAAGAAAATCTTTTACAAATCTGGGTTTATGTTGGCCAAGTTTGCTCTAGCATATACATGAGCAATAGACCAACCTGAGATCACTATTGAACTATTTCAAGGAATAAAAGCTAGACCAGCATCTTATCTTCCTGGGGATGAGCACTGAAAAATCACTTTCTTTTCATATGTCTACAAAATGGCCTTTCTTCTCGTTGAAGTTTAGGAATAGTTTTCTTTTGCAAACCCAAATCACCTCATTCCTTGATGTTTAAGGCTACAGGTAATATCATTTGACTTCCTTTCTGAGTAGCTAAGCCAGCTCTGCTGCTCCCAGCCACCCACAAGCTTTATCTGATGGACCAGGGCCATCACGCACCAGAAGGAAGAGCAAGGCCCCTGCAAACATCAGACATGTGGAAGGAAATGTGTGTCCTGAGCCATACAACAGTTCCTGCAGCTTCTTAAACAAAGCTTCTTAAACTCCTCCCAGGGCAGGCATGTCAAACACTTGATCTTTTCCTCTGCATTCATCTCACAGAGCATGGAGTTTGCATCTCATTTGCCTATCGGAAAGAGATGGGCGAAAAACCACTTGTGCACAGAAGTTATTCCTGGACTAGAGCTCTGGAAATGGTACCCAAAGGAAGGCAAACAGCAGCTTCCCACAGAGTCAGTCAATTACTGGAACTGTACCACCCAGCCCACGTTTGTCCTTCTGTCCTCCAGAGCAGTCTCTGCAGTGGTGTGTGCTAGCCTTTGGGGAGCTGGAAGCTGTTAAACCAAGTCCATCCTGTATCCCTTCTCCTCCTGTCACCACCAGGCTTGCTGCATTCAGAGGAGGAACTGAAAAGAACTGTGGGAAGTACCAGATGGCAGCTGCTGCTGCATGCAGCATCCCCTCTGCCAAGTCCTTCTGAGCAAAAAGAGTGCTCCTGCTGAATGGGAATGAAGATGCCATCATGGTCCATCAGATAAAGCTTGTGGGTGGCTGGGAGCAGCAGAGCTGGCTTAGCTACTCCACCCCATTTTAGTCACCCATTAGTAGTGTTAAAAATAGTCTCAGACTGCATTGACAAACAAGAGAGATTCTTTTGCTCTGGAAGAAAAACCTAAAGGTTAAAAAAATTAGAAGGGGAGAGAGGAGGAAAGGAATGCTACTGGGTAACTTGGTCACAGTTTGTGTGGCCTCTCCTGGCTGTTCGTTGCCTCTCTTCACCATCAAGCTAGCTTTTTACCTGCACTCAGTCTAGTTCTGAGGCATCCCAGGAATGTGATGGAGATGTGACAGTATATTTGCATTTCTGTTATTCCTAATGTTGGAGGAACAGCTGAAAGAAACACAAACTCTTCCCCAGTGCATTCAAACTGGAGATGGCAGCACTTTGCTAGGGAGCTGGGCTGTCCCTGGGGTCACTGCCCCAGCCCAGGGAACTACCAACTTGCAGGGATGCTAACAGTAATGTCTCACCTTGGGAAAAGGGCTGGAGCTCTTATACATCATACCTCTCAGAGAAGGAAACCCAAGGTACTGTAGCTTTTGTTTTTGTTCAGGTGTCAATTAACTTGTCCCATCACGGGATGAGTAAGGGACACTGAATGTACCCATCTGGCATGCAAGCCTTTGGTAAACACTCAGGAGTGAGTTTTAGGAGCTGTCCTGTGGTTTTTTAAGCCTCTTTTTCTGGTAGACTCTGCCAAGCAGGACTCTGCTGCTGGTGAGGGGCTCAGAGTCATGCAGCAAGGCTGAGATCTGGGCAGAGCATCTCACCCACTAGTGAATTTGCTGTTGTCTGAACTAAAGGGGTGATCTGTGCAATGCTGAGCCAGAAAATCAGAGTAAGTGTTTGCAAATGTCTGAATTCTGGGTCTGCTTTGGAGGTAGGTGTTTTGTTCATTTGTTTTGTTGTTGTTCTTGTTTGTTTCGGTTTTTTAATATGAAAAAATAATCCAATATAGTGGTTCATGTGGGAGAGTTCTTAGTGTTGAAGCAAGCAAGCAATTCTGGATAAGAGAAGAGTGAATTCATGGCATCCTTCTCCCCAGCACAGAGTAGAAGCATTAGGTAGGAAAGAGCTTGCCATCTGACCAAAGAGGCTTTCACCTTCACTTGTGAATGCTCTCTCCCACAATCAAAACAAGAAGTTTCTAGGCTCATCATTGTGACTCATTCCTGTTAGCTCCCAGTACTGTACATGTACCACGGGGAAGTGTCACTTGAGGTAAATCCCTCTGCAAAATGGAAAAACAAGCGAATGGAAGGAAGCTGAATGTACTGAACATCCAAAGGGCAGCTCTGGCAACTGAGCACAGAATCATCCTGTACAGGCTGCATGCTGTCTCCCTGTGCCTGGAGGGCTGTGAGAAGCACCCTCTCACACATGAAGAAGCTGGCCATGAGCAAACAGTGCACGCTGGCAGCCCAGAAGCACAATGGCATCCTGGGCTGCAGCAAGAGAAGCGTGGCCAGCAGAGCCAGAGAGGTGATTCTGCCACTGCACTCTGCTCTGCTCACACCTCCTCTGCAATACTGGGGCCAGTTCTGGAGCCCTCAACACAGAAAGGACATGGAGCTGATGGAGCAGGTCCAGAGGAGGCCACGAGAATGCTCAGGGGCTGGAACACCTCTGCTCTGAGGACAGGCTGAGGGAGCTGGGATTGTTCAGCCTGGACAAGAGAAGGCTTCAGGGGACCTACTAGTGACCTTCCAGGACCTAAAGGGAACTTCCAAGCAGGCTGCAGAGGGCCTGTTTGCAAAGGCCTGGAGGGAAAGGACAAGGGGCAATGGTTTTAAATTGGAGAAGAGTAGATTTAAACTGGACATTAGAAAGAAGTTGCTCCCCACGAGGGTGGTGGAACACTGGCCCAGGTTGCCCAGGGAGGTGGTTGAGTTCCCATCCCTGGAGGCATTGCAGGTGAGGCTTGCCAGGGCTCTGGGCAAGCTGCTCTAGTTGGGGATGTCCCTGGCCACTGCAGGGGGGTTGGACTAGATGAGCTCCAGAGGTCCCTTCCAACCCAAACCATTCTAGGATTCTATGATCTGGTACCCCTTGTTTGTAGGCTCAGAGGTAACCCAAGTTGTGCTGGTGCCACTGAATGGCATGGGCAAAGGACAACATCTTGGTTTGTCTTGCAGAAGATCAACCCTTCCTTGGTCTTTAAAGATTAATTCTGAGGAAAGCCTTGAAAGTCTGTCTGTCTGCCTCAAACTATTGTGGACCCCATCCAGCTACAGAGCAGCCTCTCCATCTGACTGGGTCTGGTGGTGGTTCTGGAAACTAGGACCTCTGCATTTGTGGAGGTTGTAGACCACTATGGACTAATGCAGAAAAGACAGGGTAAGGAGGAATGATACTGCTTCTTGGGAACTAGCCAAATATCATCATGTCTCAAGTGTGTGCCAGAGAAAGGATATTTAACAAAAGTCACCATGTGCAGCTCACCAGCATGAGGAACGTTGTGTGCAGTCTGGGTACTGTACTCCAGTCACTCCAGAGGAAAAACACACAAGTGCTAATTAAAAATCAGGGGTAATTGGGAAAGTCTTCCAGCTGGACTTTTGATGCATAAAGGAGGCTTGTTTTTTTTAAGGTAGAATAAGTAGATTTTAAGAAAAGTGTCCTGGCTTTTGTCAAGCTGTCACATAACTAAGACATTTGAGCCGTGTGATACGATCACAGTTCCACCTACCACACACTGTTTGTTGCTGCTGGATGTGTGCCATGTTTTAAGAAAGATTGGCATCAAAATACTCTTTCTCCCCTGCCTAAAGCTGCACCAATGACTGCTGATTGTAAATGTGCAAAGAGCAGCCAGGCATCACTTTATTTGTGAATCATAAAGGTACTTTGCTAGAACAATAACACCAAGGACCAAGCTGAGCTGCCCAAGGCCTCTGTGGAGCACAAAGGTGAGTGATTTACTCTGAGTAGAAGGGCTGGGGCATGAGGTGTTTCCACTCTGCTCCACACAGGATCTAAACACCCTCTCACTGACCCCTACATCTGCCAACAGAGCATGAAATGCTTGTCTAGTAACTGCCCTGGACTATTTGGACTGGTTTTCTGGGTTTACCCAAATATGTAGGACTAGGAGCACAGTTTCACTGTTTGTCCTGTTTCTTGCCAAAAAAACCCCAACGTATATGATGGAGAATTCAGTTTCTTTGCTGGATTTAAGGAGTAGAATCCATATGCATCATCTCTAAGGCAGCATACTGAACAGAGCCAGTCAGCAAGGCTCCTTTGCTCCCCAAGGCAGAGCTGAGCTGCTGACAGCACGTGGCTAACACCTACCAGGCAGGGCTGGAGGATGAGCCAGGTCTGAGGAGGAGGCTTTGAGGTCTGTCATTCAAGACATGCTGCTACAGACTGCTTGTCTTGCAGGAACACCCATGGGACCATGCAATGATGAAGAAGATCAGGAGCTCATAGATGCGAGCAGGCAGCGACTCGAGGGATGCCCCACTCATTGCCATCCTGCAAGGCATCCCTCTGCAGCCCAAAATGTAGTGGGGTTTTGAGTTTATTTTGCCTTGCTTACAGAGGAAAGCATTCTGGAAAGATTGCTGAGAAATCACAGTTTGGGAAGCAGCTCTGGTATCATCCCCCAGGGTGCTGGTGTTGCCTGAGCTGCAGCAGGCTGCCACACTGCTCTTATTCTAGGCAGCACTGATATGCTGTAGGGCACAAAAGAGCCATGTAACAGTAATGAGAATTGCTGCCCATCTCCAGGCAGAAACACTTGGGAAGACAGGGTTTTAAGGGGATTAAGAGCCTTCTTTCTCACTAACTCCTTCTTGCCTAGGAAAGATGCTTTCTGTAGTGAGAACCTCAAGGGGAGTGGGGGAATCTCAAGCCAGATTTATTCCCCAGAGCATATCCATCCCTTCCCTCTCTCACAGGCAGCTGCAGCATGCTCAGAAATGTGCTTTAATGCAGGCTGAAAAGGTTCTTATGGCCTGATTCTGGCTTTTATGCTTCTGAAGACAGACAGAGACTTCCTTGCCTGCAGCAGTGCATCAGGAGTTCTAGCTGTGGCAATGCTGCCCCTGCCTCCAACTTTGTTTATGTCAAGAAGAGCAGAAACGTTGCACATCTCTGCAGACATGACCAAAGGAACAGATAAGTACATCTAGTCAATCTGGCTCAGTTGGAGGGGTTCTGAGAGTGTGTTCTGAATCTTTTTCAGCAAGCTTGATAGGAGGGAGAGAAATCAAATTCAATCAATACATATGTAAACGAGCATCTGCCACTGAACCAGTTCAGCTTCTTTGTGTTAAACATGTATTTCTGTTGACACATTGTCTGTGACATATTCTGTGTATAGAAGGGTGTGATTAAATGGGATTTGGGCTTGATTCAAGCAATTAAATGAGTCAAAGTGTTCTATAGGTTTGCAGGGTTTTTTCAGCTGTTATGGTGACTCTTGAAGTGAGTTCTTGTCTCTCAGCTAACAGCTACTTTTATGGTTTATGATTATTCAGAAGTAGGTTTGGGTAAATCATGCAGCTGATAAACTGTCAGTGTCCAGATTTGCACTAACCAAATGTGGTTGAATGTGAAACTAGAAGAGCTCTTCTTACAAGAAGGCTTCAATGACTTGAGTCTCATTCATTGGTGGCTCTCAACTCCAGGAGCTCTAGTTCAGAGACTTCTTGTCCTTCCACCCCCCAAACCCTGCAGGGATGCAGCAGTTCAGGAGTCACATCTGCTGAGTGCTTCCTTGGCCTTAAGCACATCCCAGAACTGCTGAGTGTTGGGGCTTGCTGCTCCCTGAGGCTGGATGCTGGGCTGATGGATGAAATGCTCAAGGGCTCTTCATCAATTTTATATGTTAATATCCCCAGGACAGCTTTGTAATTGCAAGAGCATTTCATTTCCCACGCAGAGCTCTGGCCTTTTTCCTACCTGAGGCATAGTTTTATGAATGACTTGCTGGCACCTTGGAGCCACCACATTGCAAAGCATTGTAGTGGTGGCTGTTAGGGAAGAATTGTCCTCCTCCTACTGGGAAGTTGACCCATCCTATGAACACCACTTATCTGCAGGTGATGAGGAGGATATGGGAGCAGAGGTTCCAGATGTTCTGTGATCCTTCAAGCCATGTTGCTGCTTTTGTGCCATGTGAGAAGAGGTAGGCACATCCCCACCTTTGTGAAGGGGTTGTAAATCAAGCTTCATTCTGAGTCCTTATCCACAACTGGAGAGAAATTGCTTGTGTTTTTGGAGATCTGCTCNCAGGATGCCATTGGCCTTCTTGTCCCCCTGGGCACACTGCTGGCTCCTGTTCAGCTGTCACTCAGCACCCCTAGGTCCCTCTGTGCCTGGCAGCTCTGCAGCCACTGCTCCCCAAGCCTAGAGCACTGCTGGGGGTTGCTATGGCCAAGGTGCAGCACCTGGCATTTGGCCTTAGTGAACTTCATGGCATTGGCCTTGGCCCAGCCATCCAGCCTATCCAGATCCCTCTGGAAAGCCTCCCTGCCCTCAAGCAGATGGACACTGCCACCCAGCTTGCTGGCATCTGCAAACTTACTAAGGGTTATATAAACTTGCTTGTTATCCCTCTTCTGACCTGGGAAAGTGTCCTTGTGCATCTCAGTGTACATGCAACCTTGGTTGGCCTTGACCATCCCAGATGCTTTCAGCTCCATATCCCATGACATGGCCAAGAGAGCTCACTCCTCAGTGTATCTGGATGGGCTCCCAGGCACCATTCCTCAGAGAGAGCACTGCAACTTCACTTTGCTGGGGGTTTTAATATAAGCAGCTAGTTCTTTTTGGAGGTTTGTAGAAGAGCAAACATCACATAGGTGTTGTGGTGGTATCTGTGGTTACCCAGCTTGCCCTCTGCTGGATGCCACGTGTGATAGTGCCTTTGGCTGTAAACAAAGAGAACCTGGACAACCTGATGAGGACAGAGTTTAGCTGATCCTGAAATGGACTAGAAGGATATAGTTAAGTCTAAGAGATGTCCATTGTCTACTGTTAATCAGATATGGCCTTGCCACGTGGTTCTTTGCAGGCACTGAACCTCAAGCTCCATCCTCCTGGGAGATGTCCATCCATCCTTGCTGTGTAGGGAGGAAAACTTGCTTTACATCTTCTCCCTTTTCAGCTCAGGTATGTGAAGGAAAGTGATATGAGAGCTCTGGGTTTGTACCTAAATGGTTGCAGGGTTATTTGAAGACCAGGGCTCATTCTTAGAGCTCTGAGTCATGTGTCTCTACCCTCTAAGACAAGCTCAGTGGTTTTTCTGGCAACAGCAGACCAAGAGGTCATTTCTACAACAACAAAACTCTTCTGAGGATGTTTTCAGCAGCAGCAGCCAGTGCTTGGGAAATGAACCTGGTAAACATTAGAAGAAGATTGTATAATAGCCTGGGTTTGTGGTTCATTATAGTTCTGCAGGGGTGGGCACTGTGGTGTGAACAGGCTTTCAGTTCCACTGATGTAATGATGCTCTTGCCTTGCAAAGCTCATGAAACAAAACCCTGAGTCCCCTTTGCAAAGATCTTGAGGAGCACCTGGTGCAGAGCCTGCTCACTCCTCAACAAGACAAGGGAGAAGATAAGCTCAAAGGTCAAGATAAGGACAGGCAGATCACTTCTCAGTTACCCCCACAGGCAAAGCAGTCTTGAACTTGAGGGAAAAAGGAGATCTGCTAACCCTGCAGCCTCACCTCAAGGTACAATCCACTCTGAGATAATATTGCTCTGAAGATTAAAGCTGGCAGAGTGATGGTTTTTTCTGTGTCCACTGCTTATATTTGTTTGTTTTCCATGTCTGGATCTTTACTCTTCCCAGGAACAGAGGTGCCTCTTTGCACCAGTGATGCACTGGAGAGCAGTTGGCCTGTCTGAGGTATCATAAGCAACTGGAACAGGCAGCAAGACAAAGCCAGTGTCCTGCCTTCCAGATCTCTCCACCTATATGCCCAGGTGGCAAAAGCCAACAGGATCCATATCCCAGGTATCTCCTGGCCTGAGGTGGGCTGTGGGGAGGCTGATGATGAGGGAACTGGCTGGGATGTGCTCTGAGGCTTCAAGTTGCAGCAGGGGAGGTTTAGATTAGATATAAGGAGAAATTTCTTTACTGAAAGAGATGTTAAATCTTGGAATAGGATGCCCAGGGAGGTGCTGGAGTCACCATCCCTGGAGAGGTTTAAGAAACATTGAGCTGCTCTCCTTAGGGCCATGGGTTAGTGGTATGGGAGTGCTAGGGATGCTTGGACTTGATGAGCTTAGAGGTCTCTTCCAACCTGAATGATTCTGTGAGTTTTCTTTCCTTTCTCTCAAACCACTTAGCCCTGTTTCCAGTACAGTTTCCCCAACTTACTGTCACAGGGCTGACAACAACCAACAATTCTGTGGGTAGATTTTCTCATGGCTCAGCAAAATGGTAATAGCTTCTTGAGAGCTGCATGGTCATCTTCTCTTCCTTGAATTCCGGGGGAGATGCTTCATTTTTCCTGTCCTTTGGGGGTTTTCCTGCAGCAAGTGGCCACTTCAGCTTGTAAACCTCTCTGACTACATCATGTCTGTGTAATAGTTCCCTCCAGGTGTGCAGGGGTTTTTCAGGCCAATCATTTTCCACTTTCAAATGAAGGTTGCTTTTCTGCTAAAAGGGAATTACACCCTTTGGTGTTTCATTGTGAGTGAGGGGAGGTGTGTGGCCTAGCCTGGGCTTAGAAGAAGCTGCTCTGGAAAGGAGAAGGTTTACCCTGAGCAGTGTTTGTGTGATCCCAGGCCAGCTGACCTGATCATAGAATCATAGAATCCTGGAATGGTTTGGGTTGGAAGGGACCTCTGGAGCTCATCTAGTCCAAGCCCCCTGCAGTGGGCAGGGACATCCCCAACTACATCAGCTTGCCCAGAGCCCTGGCAAGCCTCACCTGCAATGCCTCCAGGGATGGGAACTCAACCACCTCCCTGGGCAACCTGGGCCAGTGTTCCACCACCCTCGTGGGGAGGAACTTCTTTCTAATGCCCAGTTTAAATCTACTCTTCTCCAATTTAAAACCATTGCCCCTTGTCCTTTCACTGCAGGCCTTTGCAAACAGGCCCTCTGCAGCCTGCTTGTAAAATCCCTGAAGCATCAGTGTTTGTTGGGAGTTGGACTTGCTCTCTTCTGTAAGTTCTGTAAGGTCTTGGCCCTGGCCAGGGGAGCCAGAGAAGGCAGTAGATGGCAGAGTTGGTTTAGCATCTGCTCTTTGCTGTGTCTCTGACAGGCTTACAAGGATTTTAGGATGGATTTGTTATCAAGATGATGCTCCAAAGCTTGGGCTATTGCAGCCTGACCTAGAAGCAACCTGGTTAGGGCAAACATTCACATCATCATGATGGGGATCTAGATGGGGATGTCCCTGCCCACTGCAGGAGGGTTGGACTAGATGAGCTCCAGAGGTCCCTTCCAACCCAAATGATTCTATGATTCTATACAATGAGTAATTTGCATTAACAGTGCCTTGACAGGGGCATTGTGGTTAATGCAGGAGAGAAAGGCAGGAGATTAAACTAGTGGCTGCCAAATCAAACCCTGGGAAATTGCCCATTTCTTGATAACTTCCACTCAGGATCCAGATGATTTGCTGCAAGATGTGTGAGTGCCATGCAGTCCTGATGGGATAACCAGGCATGGCCAGCCCCAGGGCTCTGGCTATGGAGAGAAAGGCTGTGCAGCATGGCAGCTGCTCTGGGTTGTGTCTCACGTGCCTCCCATGACAGAATCCACCCAAAATCCTTGGGGTCCCATCCATCCCAGTGCTGCATGTGGCATCACCTCCTGAGCTTTGGTCAAGAGCTGGGAAACCTTCCTGAGGACCTGACCTGTGAGCATGTCCCACCCACATAGCTAGGGATCTTCTTGGGACAGTGGGAGACAAGGGCTGGGTGACTCTGTCATGGCAAGGTTGGGTTGGGCCCCATGGAGCCTAGCAAGTGCTTGGAGCTGGCTGCAGCAGGGGCTGCTGGGGGCTCAGACCCTCAGCATAGTGAGGAATGGCAGCATCCCCTTATCTCCTCCTGAGGCTTTTGTTTTGTTGGCAAGTCCCACATGGATACAGAAGACATGGTCACATCCTGACTGGAGAGGTGAGGGAGGAAAGGGCAATGCAAAGATGCTGCTGGGACCCTCCCCACCCACCCCATTGTGCCCTGCTGTGGGTGGCAGCCACCAGCAGCAGCAGCCCCACAGCCTCCTGCAGCTTTTGCTCTTCCCCACTCCTACCTTCTCCTTTCACAACATGAAAGGGCAGAGCCTTACCAGGGCCTTTAAATGCAACTTTGATGGTTGCAGAGCCCCTGCACCCCACGGCCTGGGGAGCTCAGCAGGGTGTAAGGGGATGCTCCCACTCCCTTCCTCTGGGGCTGTGGGGCTGCCTGTGCCAGGCTCTATTTTAGGAAGGCTAGAGAAGGAGGTGCATCTGTCATATCAAGAAGTTTCTAGTGTCATTTGTGGTTTCACAGCTTCAGTAAAGCCCAGCATCAGCAGTTTGGAGGCTGGGTGCTCTCTATGGCTCAGCACAGCAAAGCTGGCATCGTTACACAGATGTGGTGTGAAGCCCATGTGCCTTTCAGGGCTCTCCATCAACTGGGGCTTGTTTCTCTGCCTTTCCATACCCTCCATCACCTCAATCTCTTTGGGAAATACTGAGTGTGTCTGTGGGTGACACAGCAGGTGAGGAGGGATGGAGAGAAGGGGGCACAGGGAATGATGCCAGGCCCTGCGGCTCTTTCCCACTGCTCTGGAGGGTGGCAGAGTAGTGGAGATGGCAATCTGCACATAGTCCTGACCTGGCTGTTGGGTAGGAGGAGCCTGGGACAGCTCATGTTCACCTCTGCTGGAGCTTGGAACTTTTGCTGTGCTCTGCTGAGGGCTGAGGGCCATGGCAGACAAAGGGACTGCAGCGTGCCGTTAGTACCACAATGACTACAACCACCATCTTCTGCTCTTTTCCTCCAAACAGAGGTGTGACCATCACAAATATCAACACCTTCATCTATCCCTGAGGTTGCTTCTTGCTGCTTTGGACTCCAAGAGCTTTCTCTCATTCATAGCAAGATAAAAGATGAGCGGAAACTGCAACACAACCTTTCCTTCTCCGGATGCTGGTGATGTTTGCTGTGGTGTTCTGGCTATGTCTGTTCTCCTTCCTCTCCTGTAATGGGGTTGTCCTGGAAACACAAAGAGCTCAGAGGATGCAGGAGAGGGAAAAATATCAAGTGACAAAGCAAATGGTGGAAATACTCAAATTTCCCTTCTGCCCATGGACCTGTGCTGATGGCACTTAATTTCGGTTTCTCTCGTAGCTTCCCTTCTGCATCCCTCCCACGACACCACAGGCAAATTCCTTTTGTGACTCAGAAGAAAATCTTCTTTTCTGAAGGTATTGTTCTTAGCCCTGCACAGCACTCAGCTCTTGTTAATGGTGAAGAACATGTGGGGTGAGCAGCACATGTGAAGGAGCTAGTCACAAAACCACAGTGGGCACCCCAACCAGACAAAAAAAGGAAAAGGATAAAAAAAATCACTCTCATCAGCTTTCACCTTGCTGCCTTCAGAAGTGCTTCCAGCCTTTGACTGGGGCAGGCAACCGGATATTTTCTCAGTAAACAAAACTCTGAGGCTGAGTACAAGTGGAGACAATTTGCTGATCAGCGGAAATACCGCGACGAGGTCAAGAGGAATGCAAGTGATGGATCACATTTTCCCATTGTCTCACCCCAGCCTTAGCTGCCTGGAGGAGCTGTGCCAGGTTGAGTTCAGAGGTGGATGGGTAGGGTTATGTTCTGAGGGTTTGGAGGGGGGAAAAGAACCCTCTTGGTTTCTCAGTGGTGGACTCATTGCCAGGTGGAGGTGTGACTTCTCCTTGCCTGGGCTTATCCCATGCAGACAGACTCTTCCCTCTGCTGTTAGGTCCTCTCTCTGTTGCCCATTGTCCATCTGGACCGTGCCCCTTTTCTTGTGTCCCCCCTCTGCTGTGCTCCCCCATGTTCCAAGTGGTCAAGGCTGTGCAACCATGATGCTACCTAGTCCTGGCCTGGGATAATGTGGATTTTGAGGCTTTTGAATCTTTTCTCCCATCCCTATCATCCATAGGAAGCACTGAGGTGGCAACAGAACATGTCCCCAGGAGCCAGCACCACCTGCTGCACTGCCTGGCTCTGAACAGCACTGGTGACAGATGGCCTGCCAGGGCTCTACCTTGCCCAGAGCTCAGTCAGCATCTCCTGCTTGGTCTGGTGCTACTGCCATGGACTCCTGGCTCTGGCTGGAGAAGCTGCCAGACATGGTGATGCAGGGTGGAGTCCGTTCCCAAGGGCCCTATCAGTCAGTCAGTCAGGGCAGCAAGGACCTGGATTGCCAATGTGGAGCAATGGTTTCTTAGAGTGGAGCTACCAGCCTGCCCTACCCACTGACAAAACTCTGCCAGGATCCTCGCTGTCACATTTTCCATCCCGTTTCTCCCATCAGGGTGCTGGTGAGTAACAAGTCTCAGTTTGTTGGTTTGCAGCACGAGCTAGCCAACCTTCTGGTGATGTTTGTGCTGGCTATCCAAAACCAGAGCCATTCCCTGTCCTCCTCACCACAGCCAGCAGCCCCTCCAAGGTGATACAGTGACATGGAGCCATCCAGAAATGGCTTTGAAAGGGTTTTGTCTACCAGGGGCAGCCAGAGCTCAGGAATAGCTGTGCTAAACCTTGCTTGCTGCTCTCTGCAACCCTCATTGCTGTGGTTTCACACATTCTCTAGTGCCTCTCAGTCCTGACACTCAGGATTCGGGGAAAGCATTAAGTAATGACTTCTCATCTCATTTTGTTTCTCATGTAGAGACTTACCCCCAACTGTGAGTGTTAAATTCAAAGGAAACTCTGAAGAGCCCTGGAAAATGCCAGTGAGTGCCATGGGGCTGAGGTATGGGGTGAGGACTGTGGCCTCATGACCCTCAGCAGTGTGGGGATGGCCACCCTGAATCTTTTTGCAAGCTCATTGTGGCAGGGATGGTGTGTAGGACCTCGGGGTCAGGCCAGGCTCCTGTGAGGAGGTTTTTCCACAGATAATGCCAATTCTAAGGTAAAAACAAATAAAAGGTGTGGCTTGGCAAAGTCCCCAGGCCATGTGTGTACTTGGTGTCCATGCAAGCCCAAGGGAGCAGATCCAAAGCCCAGCAAGGATGAGGGGACCTCCTTTTGCAACCCAACATGGTGCATCCCCAGCATTGTATGGGTCACCTCATTGCTGCCAGGAGGATGCTCCTCTGGGAGCTGGGAAGCTCTGGTGAGCTGGCCACTAAGGCAGCCCTTGGATGGTAAGGGCACAGGCCCTGAAAGGCAGGAACTTCAGGGGCCACTCTCCTCTAGAAGGCAAAAGTGACACTTGAAGGGGTGACTCCAGAGCTAGCATCCTATCCCAAGAGTGAGGGATTGCATGGCTCCAAAGCACCAGCCAGGGCCTCAGCCCAGCTGCTGCATTGCTCTCCGTGAAGCCCCTGGTGCCATTCCACACGGATGATTTGGCTGCTATATTTAGGAATATGGTGATGTGCCAAGGTAAAGCTCTGACTTGGTTGCAGAGATGTTTGTGCTTTGTTATCAGCTTTTGCATTTGCAGCTCCCAGCTCCCTAACCACACAGGACAGGATGCGAGAGTGTGGGTAGATAGCAAAAGCGAATGCTGGACCCCATCCTGCCATGCTCTGAGCAGCTCTGCACCCTCCTCTCCTGGGGCTGCTAGCAAGCAGTGTCCTGCTCAGCACCCAGCTGCTTCTAGCAGGAGCCAACCCTTTATTTGCTGCCTGTGCATCTGATAAGAACGTGGCCTTTAGCATGCTGCTTTAAGAACAATTGTGCACGATGGCTCGATGACTGTCTTCAGCATCCTAGCCTCCCTCACAGTACAGAGCCACAGCCCTCCTTCTTTCCACCCCAACAGAAACCCAGATTTATCCTCTTAACATGGAGAAAGTGAGGTCTGTCCCCTCCTGCAAGCAGTGAGCAGCCCTATGCATTTGCCCTAACTGACTTCATCAGCAGTGCATGGCCATACAAGTGTTGGATGCCTGAAGAGCATGGGGACAGGACCTCACCTCCCTACTGCCAGCTCAAGAGGCATAGTTTGAGTCAGAACAAGCTATTCCATGCCATATACATCATATTCAGGATAAAACTGAGGGCTAGTGGCTGAAACTCCCACACCAAACTTGGGTCTTAGGGGCTCTTCCATAAAGCCTAGGACCCAAGCAAGGCAGGTGTATGATTATTATATTATGATTATTATTTAGCACCTAATTAATAGCCAGTACAAAAAAGGAGAGGTTTAGGTCTCTGCTCTCCCTGAAGGTTGAGCACCTGAGCCCTTTGGGGTGGTGGACTGAAAATTCTCCTGGTGAGGATGAGAAGCTCAGCTCTGCTGTTACAGGATTCTCTCTGTTCTGCCTTCAATCTCAATCCAAGAGTTCCTGAGTGCAGTTCCAGGATCCAGCCCTGAGTCTGATTCCCATCTGCTGGTGAGTCCTTCTGCTACAGCATCAGTGGGGATGGTGATGTAGTTGCCATCAAGGGGGATTTGGGGTCAGTATTGGTTGTGTGTGTATATATATATATATATATGTTTCATTTTATTATTATGTACATTAAAATACTTTAAGTTTTCATACCAATCCACAAGTCTCTCTCTGTTAATTTTCCCTTTTCCTTCCTGGAGTGGGGGAAAAGGGGATAAGAGAGAACATCTCTCACTGGATTAGTGGCTGGCCCAGCCCTAACCCTTGACAGCCTGCTGTGGCAGGACAAGTGGTGATGGTTTTAAACTAAAAGAGAAGAGTTTGCACTGGATATAAGGAAGAAAGTTTTTACAGTGAGAGTGGTGAAATACTGTCAGAGGTTGTCCAGAGAGGTGCTAGATGTCCCATCCCTGGAAACATTCCAGGTCAGATTGGACAGGGCTCTGAGCAACCTGATCAAGTTGAAGATGTCCCTGCTCAGTGGAGGTTGGTTGAACCAGATGACCTTTAAAGGTCCCTTCCAACCCAAATCATACTTATGATTCTGTGATATATGGGTGAGTGGGGATGAGGTCTGAGATAGTTTGTGTCCTTGGGTGCAGGATGAGCCTCTCACTTGGGTACCAAGACAGCTGCTTAAAAACTGTGGCTCCAAAGCAACAGTCAAGCCCCAAGGACCAAAGTCCTGCAGTCTGTTGAAGAGCATGAAAGCTGTGCCTGCCCTGGAGTCTCAGTGCCCAGAGAGATGCTTCTTTCTCCAGCATCATCCAGCCTACTTAGGAAGAGACTTCCTCCATGGGGAGCACAAGGGAAGGCCAGAAAGCAGCACAACCCACCTGCCTCAGCCTAAGTGTCTTCACTGCAAAACCTTCACTGCAAAATCATCCTTCTCATGAAGGAAACAGAGGACAAAAAGCCTTTCTTTCCCTTCTGAGAAACAACCAACTTTCTGAGTGCAGCATTGTCCATGTACTCATAGTCTTCATTTCTTTGACGACAACTTGCTCTGAAACTTTCATCCACAGTAGAAACAAAAAAACAACAAACCAAACCACCCTCACATAATCTGGAGTGTTTCAAGGGCAAAAATGAATAGATGGAATAAGAACCTCTCTCTGCTTCTTGTAGTATGGTAGGAAAAAAGAACATGGAAGTCTACCAGAGAAGAAAGTCTAAGCAACCTGCTTTTTTTGTGTGTGTGTGTTGTGGGAGATGGTAGTGATCAAACATCCCCACTACGAAGACTTTTTTTGTTCCAGGAAGTGTAGGTTGCTGCAACCTGTATCCCTTGAGCAGCCAGTGCTCAGCCAACAGTTCTCATGCTACTTGCAAGCAGTGCATTTGAAGGAGCCCCAGCAAGCTGCACGCAGGATGAACGAAGCCTACAGCCCTGCAACTGCCCGACCTGGCAGCAGCACCATGAAGCTCTTGATGGGCTTTCTGGCTCTATTTGTTGTAGCACAGACAATTGGGACAGTACTCTTCTGTTTGTATCTTCACATGAAGATGGATAAGGTAAGTAAGTGGAGAGAAAGAAGGTTGCCTCTGTTGGCTCGCTGAATGCGCTTTGACTTCAAGCGTGGTGAGATGTGCTCCCCAAAAGGAGGGATGGATGTGGTAGAAGATGATGTTGGCTGTGAGAGTGGCATTTAGGAGACCTGTGGTCTCCTTTCTGCTTTAATTTGCCACTAAGATCTGTTCCCTTTGTTAACAGAATGAAAATGGATCAGCCAAAGGCTAGTGCAGGGAGAGGAGAGTGTGACTTAAGAGCAAAAGTGGCAATTTTAGGCTTGTTGGTGATTTTTTTTCTGGTGCTGTAGCACTTGGCAGCACTGTGACACTAATAACAAGGATGGATGAGTCCAGAAATGAAATTTCTTTTAGTGTTTGTGTGTATGAATTTGACCAACATCTCACTTCAGATGCTGTCTGTGTGTTTGGGGAAGGAAAGAGTGGATCTCAGTACTTTGTCTTTTCTTGAAGAGACAGAGTATCAGTGATCTTGTCTCATACTTGGGGCAATATTTACCAAAAAATTAAAACCTGAAAAGCTGGTTTTGAGGTTTCCATGTCTGCAGCCACACTTCTTTAAAATCACTAGCCTAAAGCTCCTTTCCTCCAAGTCAGAAAAGACTAGCTACTAAAGAAATGAAGTGTCTAAAATGTGTCTAAAGCTCAGAATTTCTCCTTTATCAGATACAATGATAAGATTACTGATTTTTTGAACATGTTATCTCAACTTAATTTGACATTTAAGTGGATGACTTCTGACCTTCAAGGGTGGAGAGCAATTCTGAGAGGACTTCAAAGTCAAGGGGCTAGGAGAGGACTTGGCTGCAGCCTGGGGTGAAGGGATGAGTAGAGAGTCCCCAGCAGAGCAAAATGTGACTGCCCAGGGCTGTGGCAGAGGATCAGAGGGAGATGAAATGCAGTCAGCAGGGGTGGCAGGAGGCTTTCAGCTGCCTTCAGAGTTCCCAGCAGAGTTTCAAGCATTCCTTTCAGCATCCAAGTGCTGCCTGCTGCTCTCAGCGTTCTGCCAGGCAGTGTCTTCATGTGTCTCTGCACTTCTCCTTAAGATGAATGTTAGGCTTTTACAAACAAAACCTAAACAAATCCCAACACTAACAAACAAACAAACAAAAGGTGCTATTTAAAGACAAAGTTAAGTACATTTATTTGTTTGTTGTGTTTTTCTTTTAATCCGATTTTCTCAATCTGAAGCTCTTGGCAGAATTCAGCCCTTAACCCGCAGGTCATTTTAGTCTCTTGGCAGCTCTTTTAGTCAATAAGCTAGCTGAGAAAATGAAAAGCCATTTTGCATGGGCAAAGCAACCTAACAGGGATCCTAACTGCCTGCCAGGACCACTGGGGCAGCAGCAGCAGTGAGCCCCAAGACACTTGCTGAGCTTTGGATGCTGCTGTCTCTAAGTGCAGGCAGATGGAGGCTTGCTAGCTACCTGCTGGAAAAGACAGAGAGAGAAATATAATTTCCTTATCAAGGTGATAGAAAATAGGAAAGGATCCTGAGCAATCCTCCCCTCATCCAGCATTGCCAACCAGGGTCAGCCCCATGTGTGTAATTCCTGCAGGTGCAGATGCTGGGCTGGGTGGTTGGTGGGAGATTTTGGTACCTGCCCTGCTCATTCAGATGCTGAATAACAGACCCTGAGCTTTCCAGGCTGTTATTTATCACTGCCAGGAATACAGTGTGGCTCCACTGGCAGCACTTGCAGCTTTCCCACTGATATCCTATTCACCCTCTCCTCTCTCTGGCAGATGGAAGAAATGCTGAGCTTAAATGAAGATTACATCTTCCTGAGGAAAGTACAGAAATGTCAGACAGCAGAAGCTCAGAAGTCAACATTATTGGACTGTGAAAAGATTTTAAAGGGCTTCCAGGACCTCCAGTACAAGGTATACTGCTGTTTAGAGAGATAGAGATCCTGCTAAAGGTGTGTGTGGGGGGGCACAGCTTCACCCAAGATTTCTTTCAAAACCATGGGTGCCCTTTACCTTGGGACTGCATACTACATGCCATTTTTACACCCTATTTTTACACTACATTGATGCCATTGAAAAACCTCATCCATTTTACTCTCAGAACAATCTTGGCCTGAGCATGTCTAGCTGCAACAGGCCAAGGGATGCTCGGGGTTCACAGATGTTGCTGCAGCCACCCTGGCTCTGTGCTCTGATCTTGGTCTGAAAAATGTTGATTTTTCTGCTGTCTGGCACCCTGTTCTGATCCTGTGCCAGGTGACTGTAGGATGCTTGTGGCCACCTGTCACTGGGAGCACTTTCAGTCCCACTTTGCCCAAGTGTTGATCACGGTACAAGATTGGGGCCAGGCAGCACAGCTCCTGGCAGCCAGTGAGGAGGAAAAGGATGCTGTGCAAATGTCACCTCATGAGCTCATCTGCTCCCATTTGGGTGCATAACCTGCACTGCAATGTCCTCCTGGAGTAGTTGAGAGCTGCCCAGACAGGGATGAGTTGTTTTCAGCCTTGAATTCCTCATTTGGGAGGGCTGTGTTGGCCAGAGCAGACAGGAGAGGGACATTTCTTCCTTGTTGTCAGTGCCTGATGATATCAAATGCCTCAGCTAAACTTTCAGGTTTTCACCAGTACCCAACTGAAAAGTGTACCTGAGATGGGCCCTGCTCAGTAGTCCTGAAAACCTCCTTGTAGGGGCAGGGATGTGTTTGTCTTGCTGGGGAGCATCTAGAGCATGGCTCTGCAGCATGGTTTTAAATGAAAAAGAGATGTTATTTTTGTTTGATTTGTTTATTTTACAAATCAGCTTTCCCCATCACATCATCCTCATTGCATAAAACCTAAGGTTATAAATACTACAACACCCCCTGCTGCAAACAGCTGATCAGCCCAGAGCTGGATGTGATGCTGGGGAAGGTACTGGAGGAGCTCTGCAGTTTTGGGTACCCTCTGCTGAAAGCTAGCAGAACTGTCAGGGCCAAACAAACCAACACCAGTGCCCAGAGCATCCTTTACATAGAAGCTTTCCAAAGAATGGATTTGTACATCTAAAAACAAAAAAATAAACCTATTTTTGCTGCTGTTACAGGATGGGGGAACCAGCAAGGAGCAGCCCAAGTTTGAAATGCAGAGAGGTGAGTTTCCTGATGCTACCAGTGCATCCATGGCTTGCCATGGGAGGAGGAGAAGCTCGGCCTGGGATGGGGATTTCCTTCAACCTCCCAACAACCTCCTGGTGCCCCAGGACATAACACAGAAGCAGGGGCTGGGGTCAGGGTGTGGAGAATCCCCATGACTGGCAAAGGGAGGCAGTGGGCATGGTTGTCTCAGTAGGACAGGCAGCTCTGTGCCACATTGCCTGGAGTCTAGGAAAATGAATCCAAAATTAAATCCCTGCCCTTTTTGCATTGCAGGCCATGAGCATCCCAAGATGCACAAGAATGAGACATCTGTGGCAGGTAAGGGGTGGGCACAACCAGGTCCTGCTCCCATGTAGGAGCATCATCTCCTCCACAGGCTTTATCCCTCAGATGCCTCACATTGAAAGCAACTGAATGTCTTTGAGCAGAGACCAAATTCTGCCTCACTCACATCTCAGGGAGGAACTTCAGAGGCTATGTCCCTCAGCTGGATTTGCCTCCCAGAGGAATATCAAGGGTGGGAAGTGCAGAAGAGCTGGTGGGGACAGCAGGTGCCCAGGCATTGCTAACACTGGCCTTTCCAAATTGCAGCAGAGAAGAGGCAGCCCATTGCAGCCCACCTGGCAGTACAGGAGACCAAAGAGGCAGTCTCAGGTAAGAGAGAGCTGCTGGGCACTGCCTTGGCCAAGCAGCCAGCAGAGCATGGCATCCTCCAGCTGGAGCCTGCAATCTGCCCTAAGGGCAGGCACAGGGACAATACAACTCCAGCAGGAAAGCCTGTCCCCAAAGCACAGCAAACCTGGCAGGGCTCACATCACCATGNGCCTTTCTGTGTTGAAAAGGACATATTGCAATATGCCTTCCTAGAAACACACTACAATGGTTTGATCTTTACTGTGTTTTTTTGATGAGCAGAAAATGATTTCTCTTTGTATTTAAGGAAACTAACTTCCCTTTAGGACTCAAAACACAATGATTTTGCTCTCCTGGCTATGCCTTGCCAGGATGGCTGCTGCAGGGGGACTCTGCTGGCACATTGTTTCTGCTGATCTAAGCATCTTCTTACCTGTAGGAGTCTTGGCAGCACTGTGGGCTGGCTGATGCCTTTCACAGTTTCAACCCAGCTAGCTCTAAACTAACTCAGGCAAGCTGCACTTCCTCACAGCCATGGCCATGTCAGGTTGGAGAAATGCAGGTTGTTGAGTCTTGAAATAGGAGGTGCTGGAGTCACCATCCCTGCAGGGGTTGAAGAAACATTGAGCTGCTCTCCTTAGGGCCATGGGTTAGTGGTATGGGAGTGCTAGGGATGCTTGGACTTGATGAGCTTAGATACCTCTTCAACCTTAATGATTCTGTGGGATGTTTATTTTTGCACTTCCTTGATAAAGTCTTGCATTCCCTGGAGGCCAAGTGGAGAAAGGACTTTGGAGGAAAGGCAGCACCCAGTTGGGAAACATTTTGTGCCCTGGGATGGATGCCTCTGGAGACAGGAGTTTTGCAGTGTGTTTTGGCAGTGCTCTAAGAGCTCAGAGGCTGTGCCACTGAAAGCCATGGAGATAGCAACCATCCAGGGGTGGACATGGAGATATTCAGCCTGTGATGACAAATGTGTGCTGTCCTCTGCCCTATTCATTTCCACTTGGTTAGATGAAGGAAGCAAATGCTCCTCTGCTTGCATGATCAATTCAAGAGTGTCAAGGCCAATGAGAACATGAGTTAAATATGTCCTGGCCTCAGGAAAGAGGACTCTGCTCCCCTGGAGCTGGGCATGGTGCCTTGGGGCAGGCAGGATCCAGCCCTGCAGGATCCATCAGAAGTGGTGACACCAAATGTCTGTGGAGTGTGGCCCCCAAAATCCATCTACCAAACTGGATGTCTGCTTCTCCCTGCTCATCTGCTATGCTTTGCCCTTACAGTGCTACCGTGGAAGAGCACCATGTATGGCCCCATGAACTCCATATCCTACCAGGATGGGAAACTGAAGGTGGAGGAAGCAGGGCTCTACTACATCTACTCCCAAGTCAGCTACTGCACCAAGGCAGCGATGTCAGCACCCTTCACTCTCTATATTTATTTACACCTCCCCAAGGAAGAGGACAGGCTCTTGCTGAAGGGACTAGACACACACAGCAACCCCAGGCCTGACTGTGACCTCCAGTCCATCCGGGTGGGAGGCATCTTCAAGCTGCGGGCAGGTGACATGGTCTTTGTCAATGTGACAGACTCGACACGAGTGAGCTTCAGGCATGGCAACAGCTACTTTGGCATCTTCAAGCTGTAGTGAGGAAGGGACTGCCCCAGACTGGGAGTCCAGCCTGATTTTGTTGAAAACAAAGTGGCTTTCCCTCTTTCCCATATTTATGTTCCTCTGCCTCTTCGGTTTTCTTGTTGTTTTGGGTTTTTTTTAATGTGTATATTTTGTTATTTATTACTGAGGGCCAAGGGCCATAAGAACACAAATGGAACGAAGTATGAAGCTGTTGTTTGCACTTGGCTTTTTTTTCTTTTGTTGCCAATGTTTTGCTAAGTGGTGTTGTTTTGGGGCCAGGTCTGCCATGGCCCACACAGCTGGCAGGGTGGATGTCCCTGTTGTGTCACCAGGGCTTTATTTAGCAAACTCTATCATCAAGGTTTCTTTCCTAACAACGTAGGATGGCTCAGGCTGCTCCAGCCAGGCTGGGTTCATACATATCTCCTGTACCAATCTGCTTACAACACATCAATGGAAAAACATTCAAAGGCTTAGGAAGATCTCTTCTAAAGGAACCAGTCAGCCAAGGGCTGTCCTTCCATGCTAGCTGCTGGTGATGCATTGTTGCCACCCTAACTGCTTTATCTTGAGAACTCTCTTTTTTTCCACCAGAAACTCAACCAGAATTCTTGCTTAGGTTCACACTGCCTTAGCTGGGTTCATGCTCAGTGACAATTGCCCCATATCAGATGGGTGATTGGTGGCTGAGGGGGGACTGCTGCCTTCAAGGCAGAGTGCAGGCAGGGTATCAGCAATGTTCTGCTCTTGGTGACCAAGATCTGCTCACCAGACTCTCTACAAGGAGAGGACCCTCTGCCTGTAGACTTTTCCACTCCTCTGTGGAAGGGGTGATGGTTACCCCTAGCAAATTTGGACCTGCTTCCTCTCCTGAGACCCCCTCCTGTGCTCTAGGAGGAGGGTCAGCAAAGCATGAGGGTAGCAGGATGCACTGGTGGGATGCCAGTTCCCAAGCTCGTGAGAGGATGGCTATCCACGTGCCCAGTGGCCACCCAGATGCCAAGCCTTTCTTAGCAGCTCTGTGCACTACTTTAAGATCTTTTTTACTCCCCCCCCCCCCCCCCTTTTTATCTCCCTTCCCAGCTAGGAACAATGTGCGTGGGTGCCAGCCTTACCCTAGCATCACTTGCTTTGTGACAACTCTTTCCTCTGCTTGGGGCAGGGGCTCCATCTCTTCTAGGAGACCAAACCCATGGCATGAATTCCTGCCTGGGGACAAGGGAGACTTCTGGCACCTCAGTTTGGTTTGGGTTTGGCAGTGGAGCAGTGGTCACACAGGGGTGGTTGGCAGGAGTGGCCTACCACAAACAGGCACCTCCAGGACATCCCCAGCTGTGGCAGTGGTTTGGGCTGCACAGATTAAGCTGTTTGGTTTGGGATTCTGGTTTTGTTTGTTTGGTTGGCTTTTTTCTGGTTGTTGCTTTTTTTTTGTTTCACATTGATGGTCATTTGGAGCCAAACTCTCATAGCTTGGAGGATGCTGGGGTTGCCTGCACTGGAGTTGGGTGATGCAAAGGGGCTGTTTGGGAACTAGTGTAAGAGAGGGAGGCAAAGGGACTCTATATTCAGCAGGAGGGTTTTTAGCTAAGGTCTAGATCTGGCCTCACAGGGATGTGGGAGTGGAGATGCTCCCTCCCAAATAACCCTAGGGTATTCACTCAGGTCTGGATGCAGCTCTGCTCTGCCTCTGCAATAATTCCCCAGAGTGCCACTTGGCTCCCTTGCAGGCTTCAGTGTTTTTTCATGCTGTGCCTAAGGCCAGTGTTTCCTTTTGCCTTGCTTTCCCCACTCCAACAGCTGGATTTGGGGCTGGAGGGCAGGGTCCTGCTGTAGCACAGCAAAGAGTTAAGAATACCAGTGTGCAGGAGAGGTCTTGTCCATGGGGTAGAGCAGAGGAAATCCTGTCACCACACCTAATCTCCAGCAAACACCCCCTGCACACACACACACACACACAAAACAATCCCAACCAGGCAGGAAATCACTAATCTACAGCCACCCACCAGTGCAGCAGCACCCAGCTCCTGCTCCATAGAGCATCCTTGAGAGCAGAGTGGAAGCAAGGCTTGAGGGATGGAAATACAGCTCCTTCCCCTGGCACCAGGCACTAAGTGATGGTGCCAGCATCACCTTTTGCACCAATATCCAGTAAATTAGAGGATGGATGATGCAGCCAGAGGTATTTTAAAGCAATTTAGAGATGCCCAGGGCAAGCCTTGGTTTTGTTTTCAAGGTGGAAACAAAGGAAGCAGCATCAAGAGCTAAGAAGCAATTTTTATCTTTCTTTATTTGTTGAAAATGTCCATTAAAAAACTGTTCAAAATAAAAACATGTTAGAAAAGTTGAACTTGCATAAGTAGTTACAGTAAATAAACCTACATGACAAAGATAAACTGGAAGGCAGCTGACACAACATCCATCTAAAGACAGACTGACTGGAACCTATTTACAAAGCACTGTAAACAAAGTAAATATGGAAAGGTTGCTATCCATCCAGCATGGCTTCTTTTCCTTTTTAATTTTATTTTCTTGTCTTTTTTTTTTTTTTTTTTGGCTTCTAGCTCTTGACAAACACTTGATCCAAAATGTCCCAGTGTGTCCTCCCTCACATTCCATCTCACAAACATGCATATGTACACAGCACAGATTTCAACTAAACTAGGGGCAGCAAGGAAACATTCCCAACCTCTCCTTGGAGTGTAAATGGACCTTGGGTTGGCTTCTTTGCCCTGGCTCCACAGCACAAGCTCAGGCCCCAGCACACCTTTGGGGCAGTCAATGCCAGGAGGTCCTGGCCATAGCATCCCAGAACAGTGGGAGCTTCTTACAGAGCAGCAAAGCTCATTATCCTGGAAAACAATTAACCAGCACACAAGGGCTTGACTGCTGCCCAAACTGCTCAACTGTGTGCCTGGGCAGGGATGTGGGGAGCTGCCATCCAGCTGGGATGCTCTGGAGATGGCAAATATAGCCAGAGCAAAAAAAATAAGATCTCTGTTCTGTCCTGGAAACAGCTTAGCTTCTTAAGAGTTTTTTTTTTACACTCCTTCTGATGGTTTTGAGTCTTGCTCTCCTCAAACACCATTTGCTATGGTCTGGCTAGATTTTACTAGCAAGGAGGGAGTTGTAATTATTGCCTTTTAATGTCCTTCATGCCCAAGATGATGGTGTGGCTGTAATGAGCTGTGGTATGTCTGCATACCCTGGGACCATGCTGCCCTGTGCTCTAAATAAGACTTATTATCATTAACTTTAAGAAAAGGTTACTTTTACAATGCTGCTAAGGAAGGAAGGAAAATATCAGTCCTAAACTAGGGTATAACACCTAATCAGATGAAGATAGCTGATCCATATGCATGTTGCCTGTGTGCTGTGTTCAAGATGCTGTGCAGGGATCTGGAAGTGTGCTGCACATCCTTGCCCCAGGAGTATTCCAGCTCTTGTCAAAGCATTAACATCAATACCTTTCCTATCCCAAGAATAAGTTCCTTTTTTCCTAGCCAAAAACCCCTTTGGGGCAATGAGGGAAGAAGTGGCTGGTTGGCTATGTTCCCAGCCTTTGGGAAGCAGCAATGGAGAACCTAAAGTGGGCAGAAGGCAGCAGGGAACTGGCACATTTGGGAGCTGGTTTTTGTTGTCAAGCAGTGCTTACATTTCCTACAGAGAAAAGCATGTCCTGCAAGGGGAAGCATAGCAAAACTATAAACTCATACCATACCTGGACACTCAGTGTGAAAAACAAAGCAGGGGGAGGGTGTTACAGGTCATGCATAGGAAAAGGGATGGGGGCAAGGGGGGGGGCAGAACAGCAGTTACCTGTTGTGCTGATCATGAGCTGTTAGGAGGCAGTACTGTGCAACACATACCTTCCCCTGTGCTCTGACAGGTGCTCCAGATCTGACTTCCCCAAGGAGTTCAAATGTCTTCATGTTAATTGCACATTTTAATCAGTATCAAGGCCACACGGGAACCACAGTATTGCTGGGCTCTAGTTTGCTACAGTCAACTAATGGGGGGAAAAAAAAGAAGGTGGATGGGAAAAAGCTTCCCCAGTTGTGATTATCTAAAAAAGAGGAGCATGGTGCTTTTTTGGTTTCTGCTCAATGCCACCTCAGTAATGTTTTCATCCAATAAATAGGTACCGGTGCTTTTGAAAAGAATGAAAGCATTCCAAAGTGCTTAAGCTTCCTCTAGGAAACTGCTGCCAAACTCTTGGTGGGCAGCAATCATCAGCAGAGTTTGTGTTTGCTCCCAGTAGCAGGTAGGATGAGGTATTAGTTGCTGCAGATGAATTGTGAATCATGGACTGCTTGCTTACTGGTTGAGTTGTGGTTGATTGTTCCTGCTTGATTTCCTTATAGGCTAGAAGAAAAACTGGGGAATTTTAATCTCTATGACTTTTGGGTTGTGGTTTTTTTTTTTTTGGTAACAAAATTCACCAAACCAACAAAATAAGGAGCAAGAAGAGGCAAAGGATCCAGTTGCCCTTCCCCAAAAAACACCTGAGGTCACACACCACTGCCAGCAGCTTCTCCCCACATTCAGGCGATCAGGGATGACTTGCGCCCCGTCTCCTCCCTGCCACACTCATCTGTCTGCTTCAGCAGCCTTCTCACTAGCTTCTCCAGGTCCTTCCTGGATTTAAGCTCTTCCTCCAAACACTGTTTCATCCGTTTGTTTTCCTGTGAGGGGAAAAAATAAAGGTATGAAGCCATAGTTCATGCGCGTGCCCTTAACGCGATGATGCACTTGCACCTGCCAGGTGCCTCAGAGGGGATGAGATCTGCTGGCATGTGAAGATGAACAACATGGGTTACTTGTGGTTCAATCCACTCAAGCAGACCCTTACTACCTTACAGACCTGCATGGAAGTTGCAGTGACTTTGAGCAGGCAAAAGCATCCTCCTGGAAACTTAATTTTAGCCTGGGCTGGAAGACTTTGTTCTCCTCTTCCACCTCTAGGCTTGGGGCTGGAGGGAGGAGGATGTATTTCTTCTGAGTCTATGAGAATTGGTATCCACCAAACCCCCATAAAATGAACAGTCAAGTTGAAAGAGCTTTTAGAGGATGGGGAAAGTTCCCTCCTTCTGACTCTGGTGCTCAAAGGACTGTGTGGTGAGCTGGTTCAGGGAGCTAAACCAGGAGCAAGCTAATGCTGATGCAGGATGCTGCAGGACCATGCCTGCATCAGCAAGACTAGGCACTGTCCACCTGAAGACAACAACGTGGTACAACCACCTGTCTGGCTTCTGCTGGACTCTCAGCACAAGCAATCCCACTCAAATTACCTGCTTCAGTTCTTTGACTTCATCTTTCAGTGCATAAACTGTGTCAACAAGGCTCCTGCAAAAAAGAAATGCAAAAAAAAAGTAAGAAATAAAAAGAGCTGAAGTGCAGCAGAACAGCAGCAGCATGGGAGCTTTTGTGAGCAAGATGCTGATGGGCAAGGTGCTTCCAGCTTCTGCTTTGCATGCATCTGGCTGCTTTTATCCCTTTTGCCTGTGAGGAGCCTCTGGAAACACAGCCCAGGAGGATTCATAGGCCACTGGTCCAAAATTCAGGGCTCTTTGCTCAAAGCTCATGAAAAATACCGTGGTCTACTATCTTTAAGTTATCAGCAAAGGTCTGTGGCTTTGGCTTCCTTGTTTATGCTACTGCAATAAAGAACAATCTTTGGTAAAGCAGCCTTGATTCCTTGAGGTTATGCTGCAGAAAACACAAGCATGAAAGGAATGCACTGTCTGCCTTAGGAAAAGAGCACATCAACATAGTCAGCTAGATGCTGGAGCAATGGAACAGGCTGGGAGCAGCCAGAGACAGGGTGCCAGCAAGGCTCCTGAGGGGTAGCAGCAGCCTAGTATGTCAGGAGTTACAAAGCCCAGCCATTTGTTTGCTTCTGTCCTCCCTGACCCCATTAGCTACATCCGGATAGGCTCCAGGACTGGATTAAGCAGCTCTTGGGTCCAGCACACAGACTCCCAGAGGGCTACAGCCACGTCAGAGCAGCTGTGAAGGTGGCTTTGTTCTTCAAAAGGGACACAAAGCAGCAACTGAAATAGCTCAGTGGGTCTCGCCAGGACTAAGGCAGCACTTGGTGACCCCAGCCCTGCTCCTCTGTGGAGATGGGAGGACACTGGTTTGTAATGTCCTTCCATAAAGTGACAGGGGCACCTGCAAGTAGAAAGCAGCCATGCTTACTTCTCCTCTGTGACAGTCTGGCCATTGCTTCGTGTTTCCTCTATGATGATCTTCTCCTCCTCAGGAAGGAGGACTTGGGGGATGGAGTCTTTACGGGAGCCTGTGTACAAGAAATACTCCTCAGCAAGAAGAAGGATGACTTGCCCTGATGCCCAGGCTGCTCCAGAGACAGCTTGGCACACACAGCAGGCTGGGGAGGCAAGAACTCCAGCACCCATCAGCTGTCTGCCATGGCCAAATTCAGGCTGATGCATCTGCTAACCTGGAGCTAGAGCAGCAAGTGGGAAGTTTTCAACGGTGTTCACTGCATCACTTATAAATGAAAATACCCTATTAGGATCAAGAGCTCTCAGAAGAAACATGCCCTCCCTTTCTTAAATGTACCATTATTTGATAGTTCAGTGATTTGACACCTCACCAGCAATGACAAATAGTTCTATTTCCATAGCTGAAGACATTAGGTTCTTATGAAGCAGCTTGTTCTTAAACACAGCAGCTGATTGAGAGATAATAGTCATGCTTCCTTTCTACAGCTATATGCAACCTGAGATTACCATCAGGTTTTCAGTGCTGACAGCCACAGGCACTGACTAGGTTTGCTTAATTCCTAACAAGTGCTGGTGAAATAGCTGTGTCTCATCTGCCCTCCTACCTCCTCCATTCTCTGCCTTTAGAAGAAAAACAATGGCAGCTAAACCACTAGGTAGATGAAGCTCCCTTATCTTGAAGATTGAACACCACACAATTTCCTAGCATAAGTCTCATTGCTGTATGATGCAACCATCTGGTTTTTCCCAGAGGGGTTTCTCAGTGTTGCAGGCAGAATAAGAATTAAATAACCTGGGTTTGTACCCACCTGAGCTGAGAGCTTGCTGGAAGCCTGCCCCAGTACAATATGCCTCAATCACCTTCAGGATCTGAGCATCTTCTTCCAGTGCAGCAGTACCTGGAAAATATTGCAGACAACAGCTCCCACAAAACCCAAAGTGCTCTGGTTTCATCTCTCCCAGTCTTTGCTCCCAAGACCCTTAAGAGAAGTGTGTGTTGTTTCCCTGACTGACACTATCTCTGGAGTCTTGCCTAATTCCCTTTGGAGGTCCTTTTCTGGCCTCTGCAATGTCTGGTGGCATTGGGCACCATCACTAAACAGTAGGAAAACACACTTCTTTCTACAGGAAAACCCTGGGGTGATGCCTGGCTTTGGGTGTAGGTAGCAGCAGGAGATGAGTAGACAGAGAAACTCTTCTTGGAGGGACCTGGTAAAGTCACATCAGAGCAAGACTTGGAAATGGGAACTCTTCATTTCCAGCCTTTCACCACTAGGTAACCATGGCCTTTTTCATGTAAAATTTCCAAGGAAAGTGCCAGGTGGACTTCAGGATGCTGTAAGACATCCCTCTTTGCAGGTGAACAGCCCTGCAGGGATAGGGCCTTTTTTGGTTCCCCATGGAAACACTTCTAGGCCCTGCTAAGGATTTGTCCTAGCTCAGACATATTGGGGTGACTTTTCATGTGTAGTTTCCCTGCAGCTTTTAACTACTTGGATGTAGTTCCTTGGCTTCACCCCCAGAACAATAAACCTGTGACCTTGTGCTAGCAATCATGAGAAGGGTGACAGCATGTCTAGCAGTCCTAAGAAGTGGGAAGGGACCTCTCAGAGGCTGAGGAATGGGATACTTGCAGAAGCCTCCTGTGCTCAGCAGCATGCAGGCTTGCTCTTGCATTCTGGGCCATCAGAAGAGCTCTTCTCCAAGCCCCATGGAGATCACTGAGCACACAGAAACCTCCCAAAAGAACACACCACTTACTTTTCCGAATAACAAACTCTTCATCAGATGGTTTTCTCTCAGTTTTCCTTTTTGGAAGAAACTTCTTCATTGTTTTTGGACTTTTGCTGGAATCCTAGAGAGAAACAGACTCTGGTGTTTAATGAGAAGCAAAGAGCAGAGCAGCACAGTTTAACACAGCTATCCATGTTACACACACCACTTTAGAGAATGACAAAGCAGACAGTGAGAAAGTTGAGGAGAATGATGCTTTTTGCCTTTCCCATGTGCTAATTGTGACCCACAGGTCCTTGGAACAGCAGTGGGAATGGCACTTGTAGGTCTGGGCCAGGCCAAGCTCCTCTGGCAAATTCAACCCTCAGCTAAGACCCTTTAGCTAAAGAATTCAAATACATTCACAACACTTTTAGTTTGCTTATCAGTTCTGGGGTCTTTGTTAGACAACTTAATCATGTTCTTATTTCCTTGCCTTGATTTGATTTCTGATATAAAGCAGCTGGCAAATGACACTGCTTCTAGAAGCACACAGTTTGCTTGAGAGGATAAATCCTCACACCCATACACAGAGAACAAACAAATACACACAAAGTTAGTGTTTGCTAGGACTCCACAAGTAAGAAATACAAGCTTTTATCTCCTCCCCTGAGTGGTAAATCTAGCTGGTTTGGAGAGAATTAGTGTTTTAGTAGGTTACATGCAGTATGGAATTTAAGCAGGAGAAGAGGCATGCCAGGAAATTTAAGTACCATACTACTAAATTATCTCAGAATGTATTTGCCAGTAGCTACTGACTCTCACAATAACTAACACAGGCAGAATGAGGGTCAGGCAAGTACAAGAAGCATGAACAGGAACAAGCACAATAAGCCAAGAGATGCAGCTACCCTTACCTTTAAGATATAAGACATCCTCTACAATGAATATGCAAAGAAAGAGAAGATGAGTGTGAGAGATTGATGATTTTTGTTGACAAAGTCCATTAAATCCACAATTCTAAACCACACAGAATTGTTAGTCTTGCAATTAATGTGGCATACCCCCTGTACTGCTTTTGGAGCACTACTGACATGCAAAGGAGCAGGGTGGCATGCAAAACTGACAACATTACATGTGAAATGCATGGAAAGTGGCCATTAATACACTCTAAACACATCCAAATAGAGAACATGCCTCCTCAGTTAGTAGTAGGTCTCTCTAGATGTTGGTTATCTAAGAGAATGGCACTGGACAGTGCTAGGCAGTGCTGCAGCTGCTCTGCACTCACAGCTCTGTCTGAGCCCTGGGGAGCAGCTCAGGATCTGTCTCTGTGCTCACAATCAGGCCTGTCATCTTCAAAATGATCCAGCTGGGAGGATGGGATGCTCTGCCCACCCCCGTGACAAAGCCCCAGAGCTGTGTTTTCTCAAAAGGAAGCTTCCCAGAGGGGACTTGCCATCCTCACTGGAGACCTAACAGCATCAGGCATCAGCATGGCAGCTGATGGGGATGGGGAGCTGCCTGCACACCCAGTGAAGAGTCCCAGCCCTGGGAGATACTTGGCACAGGGACTGCTGCACAGGGCTCCTGCAGGTCCAGCCAGTAAAGTCCTGAATCACACAATCATGAAGGTTGGAAGAGACCTCTAAGCTCACCAAGTCCAAGCATCCCTAGCACTCCCATACCACTAACCCATGGCCCTAAGGAGAGCAGCTCAATGTTTCTTCAACCCCTGCAGGGATGGTGACTCCAGCACCTCCCTGGGCAGCCTGGGCCAAGACTGAACAACCCTTTCAGTGAAGAAATTCCTCCTTATATCTAATCTAAACCTCCCCTGCTGTAATTTGAGGCCATTTCCTCATTAAATCCTGATGTTATAAACCCTTCAACCAGCACAAAGCAGACCACTCAAGGAAAAAAAAAAACAAACAACAAAAAAGAGGAAATCATCTGAAAATCTTTTTCACTTTGCTAACCTGAATCTGGACCCACAGCTGCTTTACCCACAGCACCTGCTCTGTCATTTCAGATGATTACTGGAAACCCAACAGGGAAAATGACCCAATTTCAATGGAAATAACAAGATTGCTGTGTGGTATGCAAGCACGTTCTGGGGTTTCCTGAGCACAGCTAGGTATGAGGAAATGCACACGACTGTGCCATCCTGTCCTACACTACTAGAAGCCAATTAAAGTCAGACTGGATGATTGAACTCTTTAATCTTTCCAACAAACTCCTCCACTCCCTCCCTTGCAAATAACCTTTGAAATTTGTATTCCTTCATTATATCTTCATTGGAGGAAGGTGACTTGCACTGAGCTGTTAACACAATTTATTTTGTGCCCTACAAAATAGATTTTTGTGCCCTACAAAATAAAAATCATAGAATCATAGAATCCTAGACTGGTTTGGGTTGGAAGGGACCTCTGGAGCTCATCTAGTCCAACCCCCCTGCAGTGGCCAGGGACATCCCCAACTAGATCAGTGAACTTAGAGTTCTGCTTAGTGATTGAACAGCCTAGAGGAAGGGTCAATGCAGAGGTAGATCTGCTTGGGCCAACAGCTGAAGTGATGTCACATCTGTCATCACAGGCTCATGTCCATGAGAGTTGTCTCCTCACAGCTCAGAATGGACTGGCTAGGTACCAGGCTGTGCCTGCCCAGTTCTGCTCCAGCTCTGGCAGACCTACTGGCTTTTGAGATTCCACCCATGTGGTCAGCACAACCCATTCCTGTGGAAAACACATTTTTGGTCCTTTGGCACCTTGTAGTTTAGCACCCAGCCTGCAGCAGCATCCTCTCCCTCAGAGCTCCCCACCTGCTCGGCCTCTGTGGCAAAAAACCTCCTGCCTGGTTTCAGCACAAAGTTCACCTCCTGCTCCTTGTGGCAGGGGACAACTCAGAAACTGCAAAGGATCCTGGTGTTAATGGTATCACTCCCTCAGTCTGTGGGTTTGGCCTACCTAATAAATACCAGCCTTGCACTTACACACAGCAAAATTTCTCCTGTACTTCAAGCCTCTTCCTCTATTGCTTGCTCACCATGCAAGCCAGAAATGGTTTAGCCTACATTAGGGATCTGGACCATGCCAAGATTAAGCATTCTTTCCACTCTGTTTGGGTAGGTTTTGAACAATTTAATTCCAGAATGTGTTGGTTTATAAATGTCAAGAAGTAAATAGAATAAAATGTTGTGAGGCTACCCAAAATCTCTACCTGGAACAGCAGACCCACAAGCCCCTGGCTGCTGGGCTCTCCATCTGTAAGTGCTGGGGAAGGAAGAGAAGGTCCAAGCCCCCCCTCCCTGTCCCCATCCCTGCTGGGAGCCCAGGCAGTGACACTCCCAGGGTTGCTGTACCAAGAAAGGTGGCTGACTCAGAACTGGAGTGCTCACTCAGTAAGGGGAACGTTACCCTTCTTACTAGTGAGTAATCCCAAAAGTTTAATGTGAGGTAGGGAAGGAAAGCACTGCAGTTGCAGTGAAGGGTAACGATCTGAGCTAGGTTGTATTTTAGGTTTCCCCACGTCATCTCCTGCCTCCCAGGCTTCTGCAAGGGAGGTGATCCCTCAGGCTGCTGCCTTCCAGCAGGGTTTGGGGCTGTAAAACACTTAGGTGGGTGGTGAAGGAGGGTGGCCCTGCTCTAACTACCAAAACACAGGCTGGGAGGCACAAAAAGTATCAAAAGGCCTTTTGTCTCTTGCTCTTGGTGCTGCATTGCTGCTCCATCCTGCAGCACCAGCCAGGACAACACTGAGCCACTATTAGGGCTGGAGCTGGATCATGTCAAGTCAGGGAGCCCTGCTCACGGCAGGAGGAGGAGGAAGGGAGGCAGATCCTCCACAGCATAGCTGAAGGACAACCTGCTGTGGGATCAGTGACACCCAGCAGCCAAAAATGCTGCCTATAGCAGCCAACAGCAAAACATCAAGTCTGCAAACGCTTGTGCTTCACTTGCAGCACAAAGCCAGCTGCGGCAACCAGCATCCATCACACCTCTGCAGGACCAGGGCAAAACTTGTTCTCTCAATATCCCCACTAACTAAGGGGTAGTATACTTAAGCTTCTGTGCCCTAACCATAAGAACCCTGGATGTAAACATCACGAAACCATGGTCCTCTGCAGGAAGATTACCTCTTTGTAACTCAGCGCTGCTGATGGCCTGAGCGGAGGAGCAGGTCGGAGGCAGCTCAAGCTCCAGGGCTTGAGGATTTTGGGGGGTTCCAGAGGCCCACGGATCTGTCCAGCTGAACTAAAAGTCTGGGAAAACAGATGAGAAATAAATGAAGACTGTTAGCCACCAAACAATGTCGAGAAGCAGAGGGGGATGGACCCAAGTTCACTGTGAACTCCTTTAAGACATCTAGGTTGCCACAAAAATAGGGTAGGATGCATGTGAAACAGCACAAGCAGGACCCAAGTCACAAACAGCACTGCAGGATGTGTCTTACAGCTGTACCTATTATCTCAATATCAAGATGTATTGCCAAAGGAGAGAGATCAGGCAGTGCTGAGGGACTCAGGGCAGCAGAGAGGCTGAGGAGGTGAGATGCTTACCGAATGAGTGCCCCAGGACTGTGTTTTGGACACGGTGTTGCAGGTCCCTTTGGTTAACCTTTGCAAGTGGTCAAGCCATTCATGCAGGTCCTGGCTGGTGCTGCAGGACACAGTGATCCTCTCCATCATGTTCCCTATGGCAGAAGGTTAAAGAGTTGTTTTTAACACGCAGTAGAGACCCAGAAGGAAACATAGGGTGAGCTCAAGCTGACACAGCAGCAAACAGCTCCTCAGTTTGTAAAGTCCAGTGACTGCCCATCTTGCTCTGGGCAACCAGAGCCAGTCAGTGTTGGAAATCTAAGGGAACTGGTGAGATGAATGTCTGAAGGGTTATGTAATGTTAAAAGTAAGCAAACACAACATTTCCATGATTAACAGGACCCTGACACCAAATACCACCAGAACAAATAGCTGCACTGCAGCCAAGGCATGGAGCATGAAATGACTGAATATAGCTAAATTGAAGGGGAAAATTGGGAGGAATATTAGGCAAGCTACCTGATGTCCAGAGCCAATAAACTAGTCACTCACAGCTGCACAGGACAGAGCCTGGATGCAGAGAAGGCACACACAGCACAGAGCAGTGCTACTGGGGCCACAACTACTCCTGCCAGGAGATTTGTCCTATGGTCTCCAAAAGCAGCCCAGCACCAGAGACCAAGTTCTGAGGCACTGCAAGGATGTTGTCTCAACCACGAGGGAGATGTTCAGGAACTCAGAAATACACAGTAAAAGAGCAAACAGGAGAGCATGCCACAGTTGTTGTGGGGAGGAGGAGAACTAGTAGTACCTCCAGGGCCAGCTGCTGTTGGGCCTGGGAGGACAGCCTCCACTCACCTGCAATTTCAAACATGTGTTCATTCCCTTCAGCATCTTCCAGCTTTGTCAGTGTCATTCCTGTCAAAGGCAGCCTTCCCTAGGAGAATTGAGAAGGACTCAGTGTCTGAATCTGCTTCCCAGCCAGGTGCTGCTGCTGCTTGTTTCTCCTGATTCCTTTCTCTTTGGGAATTGCCATTAAAAAGCTAATTTGTGAAAGCTTCAGAGTGCAGGAAGTGTCTCCTGTAATGTATGGATCTAGATTTCCCCACACAACTAGGTCAAACCCTTGAGAAGAGGCTCCCATGACAACTGAGTCATTCCCAGCTCATCTGTCACCTTTTCCCTTCGTTAGGTGCAAACCCTTTTTACAACCAAGTCAGAAGGATCAACTTCCTCTGGTTTTTCTGAAAGCTTTCCCTGTCCCTCTGCTTTGCATGCTCAACTGTCTGCTCACCATACTGAAAAAACCCAGCCAAATCCTTCCCCAAATCTTTCCCCTCTCCCTTGCTATGACAAATGACCTATCAACACAAGAGCATCCTTTTCCTGGAGTGTACTGATGGCTTCAGGCAACTGGAGAAAAGCCAAGCTCCCAATAAGCCTGACTGCAGCCATTCAAATGGTAAAACAGAAGAAATGCAGAGTTTTGGGGTGCCTCATGGAGTGGAAATTTTGGGCCTTATAGTAGGGAACTATTTTCCAGAGACAACACAACTCTTGAGAGGCATTTGGCTGGTCATGTGGGGTAAAACCCTACATCTGGACACCTTCAGAGGACACAGTTCCTCACAACACCAAGGAGATCAACAAGCTGCCAAGGTTTTGGGCTTTTGGATTACCAAATGGTGTTTAGCCAGTTGACTGGCCAAAGACACCAAGTATCCTGGCACTCATAGTAAAACCAAGCCCTGGTGCCCAGCCTAGGGCATTCGTATCCCAACAGAGAGGTTTAAGGCAGCAGAGGATTTGAATTTGATGAAGAATTGACTTCCTTTTTCACACCTAACACCTTGCAGTCTCAAATCCAGCATGCCTACCTGATAGATGAAGCCACTCATCCGTGGGCTTGCAGACAGCATCAGCAGAACATTGGAAAACAACAAGAAGTATCTCTCCTCTTTTTCCTGCAGGGGCAAGAATTCAGGTTAGGCCACTTTGCAATGCAGCACAAGCACTCTCCTCCAGCAAACCAAACCTGCTGCAGCTCAAATCTCCTCCTCTGAGGCTGCTGGGTTTTTTCTTTATGGCATCTCACTTCTGTACTAGGTTTTTCCTGCATGCATTTTTGTCTGCATCCTGCTAATCCTCTTCCAATCATTCCTGAGAGCCTCAGAAGAACAAGACCTTAAGTCTCCCAGCATCTCACATCCCAAACAACATTCTGGGACTAGACTCTACAGGGCTTTGGTTTGACAGGGCTTCCCTTCCTAGAGAAAAGCTGCTGCAGCATGAAAGCAATTCCATGATAATAAGCACTTTCCCACACCAAACATGCAGTAAGCATGGCTTTAACAGCACTGGTGAAGGCCTGTGGCATGTACTGGTGTGATGCTTTAAGACCAGTAGCACAGGAATCCCTCCAGTTATCTCCAAAGTGCAGTCAGCATCACCCTGCTGTGCACAGGACATGGCAAAATGGTTATGCTAATGCACACTTTCAAATCACTCTCATTTCTCAGAGTAAGTCACAGGGAGGAAAGAGGGGAATGAATGTGCTCTGTGACACTCAGATGCTTCTTTTGCTTGAAAAGTGTGTCACCAAAGGCCTGAAGCTAAGCCCCTAGGGTGCCTGACTCCAAAGATGTGCACAGCAGCCCTTCTCCAGGTAAAAATCACTTGTTAGCATTATTTATCAGTACTTTGAGAGTAGCTGCTGCCTTGCATTGCCAAGGGGTATTTGGACACCATGTCTTTAGCCAGGAGAAGGATCACCACACTCACCTCACTTCCCCCACACTGCACCATAACCTGGGACATGTAGATGATGTTTCCCATGGTTTTGATGTCTTCTCCTTCCCAGCGCTGGATGGATTCAGAAAGGATCTGCAGTTCCAGTTGTTTCCTCTTCCTCAGCTCCTGGCATTGTGACTGGGAATTCCAGCAGGGTGCTTCATTAGCCAAAGGGCAGAGGCAAACCCAAACCATCTCAGCAGCCAATGCTCCCATAGGCACATGGGCCTAGGGCTGCTCACCTCAAGGGATCAGGCAAACAACCCTGCACTGGCTCTGTTACACAAAGTTCATTAAAAAAAAACCCACAATCTTGTGATTTAGGAAGGAATGAATACATCCCAATGTCAGACACATTGCAAACTGCACTGAGCAAACTTTTCTTTCCCCATCAGTCCTACCAGGGCCACATTTGCCAAACCAAGCCAGCCAGAGAGAGAAATATCTCTAATTTCCTGCTGCTGAGAGAGATTTTGCCCAAACAGCAAAGAGTTATCCTTGCAGCAATGCAAAGCCTCCAGCAAGCAGATGGGTGGATATTTCCTAACCAAAATGTGCAGACCCAAAAAGCAAGCCTTGGGGTGAGGAATTTCAGTGGAGAAGCACAAAAAGAAGCTTTTGAAAGTGTCCTAACTGAAAATACTACACCAATGCTCAGCAAGTGGGCACTGGTAGAGCTCCACAGAGTGGCCAGTCCTTCAGCAGCTTTCAGCAAGCAGAGGACAATGCTGACTGAACAAAGACAGCCCTGCAAATCCAAGCAAAACTTGTTTTAATTGACCCCTCCTCTGCCAAGGGGGAAAATTGCTGCAAAGCCAAAACTGGGCTCAATTTTCACCAGCTGTTAGGTTTTTTTTCCAAACCCCTATTTCTGACAGAGCTTGTCCTCCTTTCCAGCTTTGTTTCATACCCAGGTCTTCAAAGAGAGAGACTGCATTAGGTCTAGTCTGAAAGCACATCA
Source organism: Bucco capensis (assembly GCA_013396975.1). Classification (NCBI taxonomy): domain Eukaryota; kingdom Metazoa; phylum Chordata; class Aves; order Piciformes; family Bucconidae; genus Bucco; species Bucco capensis. The sequence goes on along the minus strand of VWZO01018894.1, from coordinate 62,626 downwards.
TCTTGAATCAGACTTGGGTTTGGCTCCCTGGGTGTCCAAATACAATGTCCCCAAGATGCAAATCCATGCCAAATGCACAGCAATGCATTGCAGTCCATGCAGAGGCATCCCTATGGTCCCTGCCTTGCCTTTGCTCAGGAGCCTCCCTGCTCCTACCCCAGGGCATCTCTGCCTAACCTCAAACCCACACTGAACCTCTTGAGCTGCATCATAATTACATTAAATTACACAGCACCCAAGTACACATTTCAAGGAAAACTGTCCATCACTGAGGAGTGTTCCTGAAGATTAATGCCACCTTGTAATTTAACTGAATTATTCCCCCATTACCTACTAGAATAAATGGAAAGGGAGCTGAATTTCTAAGTAAATGTAACATGATCTCCCTTTCCTGTTTTCTATGAACTTTCTCCTCCCCATCTTTTATCTGCACTGCTAAGCACCCAAAACTTGCATCTGCTGTGCTAAGGAAGGAAGCTGGACCACATCTGGAGTGGTTACATAGTGAAAGGTATTCAGTGGCTACAAAGTGAGAAAGACTAGAGCTTTTTTAATAACTGAAAAAAAAGCTTTGCTGGGTAAAACCTCTGTGCACGTGGAAGGCTTTCCCCCCTCTTTTTCATCTCAGTGGAACAGAGCTTTGACAGGTGGAGGGCACAGAGCTCACAGAAATAGGTTTATTATCCCTGACTCACCTCTTTGCTGTCATTGCTGATGGCCATGGCACCTACAGCTACAAATGCAACATGCTCAAAGCCTCCTGATGCCTGTGGAGCAAACCTCAACAAGACCAAGAGTTGCTCAGTGGCCTCAGAGAAGCCCTTCCTGCTGGCTCCAGCAGTTGAGTCAGACACCCGTGTTAACCTTTCACATGAGCAAGGGGTGATAGAGTTCAGCTGGCAAATTATTAGGGTATGGAGGTAAAAAAATAAAGAGATGAAAGGGTTCCTGCTGCCACCACTGCCCACAGGTGTTTTTCTGCAGCAGAGAAAAAAAGTCAGAGGTCCTCCATCTCTGCTGCTGGGACCAAGGAGCCAGTGAACAACTGCTGATAAATGCAGGGAGAGGGGCAGCTCTGGGCTTGAAAGTGGAAATGAAGATTCTGTACAACCCATCTTTTCCATTCCATTTTTTGTTGTTGTTGTTTTCTAATGAGGAGACAAATGTCAAGCTTGACTCACTGTTGGTGAAATGCAAGGCTGAAATGGGAGGGCTCTATTTTAAGAACTGCCACCTACCACCAAGGCCTTGAAGGATGTGATGGCTCTCAGCACCTCTTCGTGATCCGTGTGCGCCTCCTGGTGCAGGGAGAGACAATTCCCTCAGCCATCACCATCAGCACCATCACCATCAGCACCCCAGCACACCCAACCTGCTGAGGGATGCAGGACAAAGTCCCCCAGCTCCCTTCCATCAGTTAAAGCAACTAGGGAACTCATCAGTACCAATGGAACGAGTGTCAAGTGGCCTGAGCAAAAGCAGGGATGATTTGACTGAGAACAAATTTGGCTTGCCAAGAAAATCAATCCCAACAGGCAGAGGTGCAGGGTGGATTTCTGGTTTCATCTGCAGGAAGGAAACTTCCACTGGCATGCAAAGTATTCCAGCTATTACTCCATCAAGGGTGCCATTTCCACGAGCAGCAATAGGAGCTTCACCTCTGGGTTTAAGGGTGAGCACATCTAAGTGGAGAGCTTTTGGGTCACAGAGGGGAGAGCAGGATGCTGCCCCTTTATCTCAAGGTGTCTAGGTTGTGATGGATCTGTCCTTGAGGCTGTCAGAGGCTCACCTCTGAATCTGGGCTGAGGGCTGCCCTGAACATGCCTATCCTGCCTCTAGCTATGGTATGCAGTATATCCACACTGCATACATCATCTCTTCCCATGGCATCACAGCCTAAAGCTCAATCCTACTGATTCAGGTAACAAACTCCTCACTCTCAGCTTAGAAACCAAGAGAAATAGGTGATGTGTGTGTGTCCCTGAAGCCACTGCTGCTGACTCCCTCCCAGCATCCTGCAGAGAGCTCATGGTCTCTGTATGGGCATGGGAGCTGCAGCCAAGCTCAGCTCAGCTCCTGCAGCTCAGCTAAGGCTGCTGAGAGCAGGACAGGTCAGGGCTGTAGTGTGCCTACAGTGCAGGCTCTTATGCCCTCTCCTATGCAGAAAAAATCCTGGGTCAAGCACAGAGGTTTTCATCCTCTGGCTGAGATGGGGATTTGAATGATCATGGCTGTGCGCTGAGTAATTAACTAGTAGTTCATACTGGAAGAGTATGAACTTCACCTCCTTGTACCTTTCCTGAGGTCTGCATCCCTGTAGCTGGAGTGCAGCAGCAGGCAAGTGGCAGAGCTCCAGCAACAAGAGAGTTGCCAGAGGAAGAAATGTCCCACAGCAGACCTGCAACTCGCCCACAAGTCTCTGCCTCCCTCGGCTGCTCCCAGGCACTCCACCCCCATGTCTGTGTCCCTTGTCAGATCCACATCTGCCTGGGACTCTGCCTTCACTCAAGCCTTTGGCAAAGGCTAGGGATGTGCCTGCAAGCTGCAGGAGCGAGCAGCAAGGGCTAGGAATCTCATAAAATGTTAATACAAACACTGATTTCTTACCCGCTGTGCAAATAAATACCAGCTGTGGCCTGGCCCTGAACTCTTGCTTGTACTGCTGCTGGAAATGGCTAATCTTGGAGGAAGGGCTGGAGCAAAGAGCTGGCAAGGCTTTCCCACAACATCCCCCAGATTCCTCCAGCACTTTCCCACTTCTCATCTCAAAGGTAGCTAATGTCCCCTGGAGGTGGGACACCTCCTTGGAGGGGTGGCAAGTGCTTTTAGCAACACGCTGCTCAAATACCAAGGGACAGAGGTGACCCTTGCAGCTTGTGGGGCAACTCTTGCAGCATTAAGGAGCACAGACTAGCCAACAGCCCCACATCCCACCTACCTCCATGTGCCTCTCCAACTCCTGCAGCAGTGTCACATATTTGTCCAGCCTCAGGAAGGGTTTGCTGAGGCTGGTGGTTAAGATGAGAATGCCTGCGTTGGCTGCACCCTGGCTCTCCATGAACTTCTCCAGCTCATCACTATAAATAGAGACAACATCAACAAGCAGGAGGGCTCAGCACCACTGAGGGTTGTGTTTTGCTGCCTCCCACACTCTCCTGATGTCCAGAGCTCTGCTCCAAGCTGTGCTTTTTCAAAGGCAGCCCAGCCTTCCCCTCTGAGCATCCCCCACCAAAAACCCAGCAGGGCAAGCAGGGAGCTTCCAAACAAGCAAGACCTTGCTCCCCAGGGATGCAGGGGAGGATGCTGCCTGGTGACAGGTGTTGGTGTGCACAGCCTCTGGGGAACATCAGTGCCAGCAGCTGCTCCACCAGCACAGTCAGAGGGCACAGGGCCAGGCAGCTGGTGGACAGTGTGGGCTGCAGAGGCTGGTGCAGTGCTGGAGGATGCTGCAGCAACGTGCTGGGACCCTGCTGGGAGCCATGATGCAGGTGTTGGCACATATATGGCTCCAGAAAAGATGGTTTTCATGTGTCAGCACATTTGCCAAAGCTGACTCTTTGACTGATTTAAGAAAAGAGGTCAGGCTGAGGAAGCTCATGAATGAATCATTTACAGGAGCCAGGCTTTTTGTTAGGCTGAGGTAAAGCTGGATACAGCAGGTAAGTAAATATATTGTGAGTTCCCATTACAGCATGGGAAAACTTAAAACAGGATGGCCTGGGTCCTGGCTTTCCCATCACTGCAGGGAGGACAGCTAAACTGCACTGAGGATGACACAGTGATAGCCCTTGGGGTTGGTATGCTCTTTAGCATGACATTATACAAATTCAAGTGCCTCCTCGAGTGCAACATGCTGAAGAATGATGTTCTTACTGTGACCTACCAACAACCCTGCACATCATTTGGTTGAACAGCAGCTCACTTAATAAATTGGGTAACTCTGGGTGACTTGCTGATGCCTCTCCTTCTGCAGCTCTGTGCCTCACACCAAAATGTCACTGGGGAACATGCTCCTGTCTGCAAGTGTGTGAGCACTTCTGCAGTGGGGCACAACCAGCATTTGGGTCCTTCAGCAAGTAACAATCACAGAAGATGCTACTGCAAGGGCCAAGGTTGTCTCTCTTGTAGCCAAGGTAAGAGCAGACAGNACCACAGGAGGTTTAGTATTAACCTGAGGAGGAACTTGTTTGCAGTTCAGGTGCCAGAGCACTGGCCCAGGCTGCCCAGGAGGCTGTGGAGTCTCCTTGTCTGGAGCCATTGCAGAGCTGCCTGGACACATTGCTGTGTGAGCTGGTCTAGGTGATCCTGCTCTGGCAGGGGGGTTGCACTAGATGATCTTTCTAGGGCCCTTCCAACCCCTGACATACTGTGATTCTGTGATACTGTGAGTTGTCTCCATCATGGAGCTGGCTCACAGCTCCAGCAGCAGGATCCTATGTTATCCTGTTGCCAAAATAGGGTGAGAAAAGCCATTCTAGGCCAACTACTAACAAAAAAAAGGAGGACTTTGAGGCTGAATCCCCTTGTTCCTCCCTCACCTGTGCTGTGTGAGGACGCTGACCGCTGACGGGTGGTTAGCGCAGTAGGTCAGGTACAGCGAGCGGAACTGTGGCATCAGGTTCATGAAACAGCCTCCCACACGCTGCTGGTTCTCAGGGAGCCTGCAGAGAGATGCCAACACACCAGCCACAATGTTAAGCCTCTTGACCTGCACCCTGCAGCTATAGAACTCTCAGGTATTTGCCCAGCTGCATAGAGATGTTCCCAGGTCACTGCACGACTGCAGGACTGAGCAAAATACCCACGCCTGGCACTTGGGGAGGAGGAATAAGAAGGTTCTCAGGTGGGTCTGGGTTTCTGTGGTGCAGACAGTGAGTATTACAAGCTGTTATCAGCCTGGGACAAGGTGTGAGCCTGCCTGTCCTGTGCCACCCACTGCAGCTGATGAGGATGTGCTGGAAAGAACTGGGTGCAACACAAGGGTAGTCCCACTGTCTGGGCTGTCAGTGAATAAGAGAGAGGAGATGGAAAGAGAATCCACAGCCTGAATATATTTCCAATATGCAGTCTTTTCCTCATCTCTCTTCCAAAGGAGAGGCTGGGCTAAGGCTGTACATGTCTGCCAGCCTCCCTGCAGGAAATTATCACCTCTAATAATTCACTCTGTGCTCCCTGGCAATATCTCCATCTTCATGCCTGCCAGATCTCCTGCCCTTGCACGTGTCTGCATCTTTGGTCTAGGTACATTTTCCTGTCAGGTCTAGTGACACTGCCATTCAGCAGATACCTTAACAGGACAAATGTCAGAGTTTCTTCTACCTTCCCTCCTCCCAAAGCACTACCTGCTGCCTTTCTTCAGTCCTATTATTATCTTCTCTATTTCCCAAGCCTAACACAGCAGCCAGGAGGAACATTAATGAACATGCCTGTCTATTATTTTTAATTGCACTTTTAACAGCCAAACCAACTCAGTGCTATAGCATGACCTTACTTTGCAACTTCTTCCAAGGTTTGGTTCAGTGTCTGCTGAAATGCAGAGATTTCTTCCACATTTCCCAGCAAGGATGCGATGTCCACAGCACTGAGCCTAAGGGAGTCAAACCACCAGTTAGCATCCAAGAGATGTTGGTATTTGTAAGCAGTCCTTCCAAAAAGACCCAAGAATTTCTTTTTCCCCAGCTACACCATCAGACATGGGAAAAACATTAACATCCCTGATGTGTGAGCTAGAGAGCACAGCCTCCAGAGAAGATGTCTGCTGTCAAGGATTATCTTAATTGGATTTTAATCACACTAATCTTCTCGGATGTTTAGCTGTCTAATAGACACAGACAGATGGGATTTCAGCCAGGGGTGGGAAGGGAGGGGTGTGCACAGACACAGACACAGCTTTGTCTTCAGGGAGTCATGCTGTAGGTTTCCCTACAGGAGGAGGGATCCTACAGAGCAGCCCTGGGCTAGGGTTTGCTTTGGTCCTTGAGTGAGGTTGGATTTTTTTTCATGTCTGCTCCTCTCATCCTCAGAGTCACTCTCCTAGCAGCCTCATTTAAGCCATTTGCCACCTACAAGGCTGAAAGCACGAGAGGTTTTCACATATCCCACACAAAGACTTGGGAAAGGGAAGAGAGGTTTAAATACAAAGGTTTAATGACACCACTGTCCCATCTCTGTGTACTGGACAACGTCTAAACATGTGCCCTCTGCTCATGATGCCCTGGGGCTGCCCAGTCCTCCTGCAGAGTGCTCAGCCAGAGGGACCCCAGCCCCAAAAGCAGCTGCATGGACAGAATGGCTGAGATGGCATTATTTGGAAGAGATGACTCTAAAGCTGAAGCAAGAAGCAAGAGGCGAAGTTAACTGCACCAGGTCTTGTATTCAGGGTGAAATGATTGCTAGCAATCTGCTGACAGGCAGGAGCTTGCTGCCTAGGAAAGGACAGGATGCTGTGTGCTGCCTCTGCACCACAGATGGAAAACACATCAGCTTATTTCCACAGGTAAGCCCTGACAAAGCCTCCTGGTTGCCTCAGCATTGCTCAGGCTGTAAGGGATGGCAGCATGGTCCTCCTGAGCTTGGAGGTACTCAGTTCATATGGGGGGGGCACAGGAGTCACCTCTTGCTCAGCAGCAGTTTGGGTTTAATGAGAGGCAACCTAATGCCAGAGAACACATGTTGTCATGCACGAAATGGAGAGATGAGCAGGAGGTGCCACTTGGGGCTGAGAAGTCCCCAGAAAGCAAAGTACAAAGGGAGAAGCCATGCAAGGCATACTGCTGGGAGACAGGCATGCAGGGACACAGGCAGCCAGGAGCTTGCAGCTGGGTTGTAACAGCCAGATGGAGATGGCCATCTCTAACACAGCTCCATGCCCACATGAGCACTGAGGAACAGCAAAGAGCAGAAAGCTCTACAACATGGGCTTTTTCTCTGTGAGGCTTTACAAGAAGAGCAGTACCAGTCCCTCAATATTCAGAAGCAAGAAAATGATGAACTAGGGTCATTTTTACAGGGTTCTCTCCACCTCAGATGCCCTTATATCTTACTTATCATAAGACTGGAGGGGTCTTAAGTAAGTTCCCAGAAGTGACTGCAGTTCCTTCGCATAATCTCGTTCTGTTTCCAGAATATTTTGCAACACCTAGGGTGAGAGACAGAGCACTGAGCAGAGTTTTGTACTAGAGACCAGGCAAAGGAACATCACATCAGCTTCCAAGTGTGGAACAGCATGGAAGTGTCTTTTAAGTCCATAAATGACATTTGGTAGTGCAGAACCCAGAATGGTCAGGAAAGCCCTGTGGGGTCTAGTTTGGGGATTTGACTTTGGAAAGCTGGTGCTAAGGGCTGCTCTTTCTTCTGTGGCAAAGCATGAAGACAATATCAGTTGGGACCTGAGTTTAGTATTTGACAGCCCTCCCAGAGGCTCCTGCCTAACCCTGCATGCATAACTGGCTGCCAAGGAGGGTGGTGGAACACTGCACCAGGTTGCCCAGGGAGGTGGTTGAGTTCCCAACCTTATTCCCCAACACTGATCTCAAAGCTTCCATCTCTGCTGTATCATCTCAGTGGCCTACTTTGAGTCTCTCCTTCTGACATCTTACAGTAACTTCCATTTGTGATTTATTGTCTTGACACCCTTGAATCAAGGAAATAGCAACAGCTGCATTTAAACACAGAGTCACATCCCCAATTGTTACAAACTGCTTCATTGATTTCTAAGGGAAGGAGCTGGGTCAGAAGATTAATAATATGCCACTTCTTAAAATGCATGATCAGCACTTTAAAACTTACCACAGGATAATAATTCTTTGTCAGCTGAGTGCTTTCAAGTCCTTTTAGTGCTTTGGGAGAGAGTGGTTTATCTGTAGCAAAAAAACACATCAATAAATTACAGAGCACAGATCTCATTACTCCAGCAGGAAGAGTCACTGCCACATCACATCCAGCAAACATAACTTCATCCCTGTGAACACAAAACTTCACTTGCAGGCTTTGTTTGCCTGCTTCAAGAAAAAACTAGGAGCAAACCAAAAGGATGCACAATGACAAAGGTAGCTAAGCAATCACAGCTGAAGCAGTGCAAACCCTCTGCCAACTAAGCTCCAGGTTTGCTTTGAAATCCCTGGCAGCAGCCCTGTGTCTGGCACTGTTTGGAGCTCCAGTGTGCCCATAACATTGGGGTTTTAAACCTGAGTGTCTATCAGAAATACTGGATGCAGCATTTTGGTCCAGGTGATTCACTTGAAGCCAACACCAACCCCTGTGCTGTACCCTGATCCCCACACTCAGTCGTGATGCAAAATCCTCCTCTGAATGAAGGTAGATTGGAACAAAAAGCTCCCAAGGCAATTCTCATCATCTTCTACATTTGCTAAATCCCTGTGGCTGCCTCCAGCATGGTATACACACTCACAAACACACACATGCCCCTTCCCTGCTCCATTCTCCTTCCCTAGAGAAGCCATTCCACTGGCAGCACAGCTTTGCCAGCTCTCCCAGCACCAGTACCTCTCCAAACTGGGACCATTAATGGCCTGGGACAGGTTGGCAGCACATGGCCCTGGTCACACTGCACACCTTGTACCCAAATGTGTCTGTGCTGTGGGGAAGAGCTCACCTCCCCTTTCTCCCTGCAATGGCTCACAGAAGGCAATTACTTTCACACTGATAGCAGGGGAGAAGCTTGAAATTGATAAATTTAGCCCCTGCAAACCACAGCTTGATGTATTGTCTAATTATTGCCCTTGTGGAGTTTCCTGTCACTTCCAGTCAGGAGCTCTGTGCCTCATTCACAGACTTGGAGAAGCTTTGCTATGTGGAGCTAGTTATTTCCACCCAAAGGACACATTTAGGACACAGTGGGGGTACAGTCACTGCAGAAACACAAGCAACTCCCTTTAGAGTGACAAGGCTCACACTCTGGAGGTGAGGAAAGCATCTCCCACTGGCTTGCAGCAAGGACTCAGCCCAGGACTACATCCTGGGGAAGGAGAGGTTTAGCTGAGCTGCATCCATCACTTGCAATGCAACTACATGTCCTGAGCAAGCAGAGAGCAGGGGAATGAACACTCCTCCCATATCAACTGGGTGCTGGATGGAGGATTTGGAGGGGGAAAGCTCTGCATAGATAAAAACCTGATGAGCTTCTACATCAGGATCAATGGGAGACTCACCCTTCACTTCAGTGAGGTGCTATTATTTCCTACAGCTCCTATCTGAATTTCCCCATAGCACTGGATTTTGCTCTCCTTTTTTTAAAGCATTTCTCTTCTCCACTCACTGAATTAATTAGTGATTCCTGGGTTGTGCCAGACAAGCCTTCAAGCCCTGCTAAAACATCCTGCTCCAGCTCAGACACCATTTCCCCAAGGGAACTAGTGGGACATGAGATAGCCTAACAATGACTTTTTTCATTTAGAATTAAATAAAACCTGGCCTAATTCTGAGCACTTCACTCATTAATTTTCTTCTTCCCTCCTTTGCTTTTTTGCTTGCAAGTCTGTCTAACAGCAGCTGTCCACTTCACTGCTGATGTCTCCCAGTGTTTGAGGCCAGAGCTGGTTCTAAGCCATAAAAGCAGCACCAACAGGTCTCTGTCTAGGGTAAGGCCTCAAGGCACATAAAGGAATTAAAGCTGGATTTTGTTTTTATAAACAAGTTGACTGTCCCACAATGGTGTTGGAAGCACAATGGGGTAAGCTGCTTGACTGGATATGCAACACCACAAGACAGTTAGCCAGGGGCAGGCTTCATGTCACCACCTCCCCACATCTGGTTACAATCACACTGCAGAAAATGTTCAGGACACTCAAGACAAAGCTCAGTAAAAGGCAGATGTCAGCAGATGGAGCATCCCTTCCCTCCTCCTTTCTCAATATCACAGCAGAAGGTGCATCTGGGGGAAAAGGTACTATATGAAATCAGCCATCACTGTGGACAAAACCAGAGGACCATTCCCTGTGGCCACAGAGGTTTTGTTGCTTGCCTCCTTGCAACCAGGAGCATCCATTCCACCAGTGCTGGATCAAAGGCAAATACAAGGTCTCTAACAAAGAGCTAATTCTGTGCTCAGACACTGGATCAACCTGGCAGCAACCCAGGACAAAGGGAACCCATGCAGCCATCTCCAGCCTTGCCCTCCAGCAACATCTCTGCTGCTGGGGGAGCAATACAAAGTCAGGATGTGCTGGGGAAGAGGAGGAAGCAGCTCTCAAACAACTCAAGTGAAAGAGTAAGCTTTATCCTTCTGGCCTCCTTCATCTCACCATTAGCCCTGCTGCTTTAAAGACACAAAGAGTCCTTAATAAATAGCAGCAATTTCCCAAAGGCACAAGGAGCTAAGAGTGCATTATGCCTCTGTCATTCAATCAGCCCTTGCAAGCTGTTTGCTTACCAGTGGATTTGATTTCTCTGACGTAGTTGCTTGGGAACCAGCCTGTTTTTCCATTCAAGGTCCCTTCCCACCAGCCTCCTTCTTCAACCCGGGTGACATAAATAATGTCTCCTTTGTTAACAGAGAGCTCATCCTCGTTGGTCTGCTTAAAATTGAACCTGGCCTTTACCACCAGCTGATGACTGCCATTCTCAGCCATCTCCTAAGGAAAGAAAGGTGGTGCACCAGCAGTAAATAGTCAAACAAAGCAGAAGCCACCACAGGACCAGGCATTGGTCTTTGTTGTGACAGCTGTTTTTTTCAGTATTGCTCTTCAGGACAAGCAAGAATGTCTTGCTTTTGTGTAAGCACCTCTGCCACAGGACTGGAGGGTCCCTCCCAAGCATTCACTTAGTTTCCCAGCACAATGGATTAGCAGGTAAGAATTGCTCTCCTCATATCATAGAATCCTAGACTGGTTTGGGTTGGAAGGGACCTCTGGAGCTCATCTAGTCCAACCCCCCTGCAGTGGGCAGGGACATCCCCAACTACATCTGCTTGCCCAGAGCCCTGGCATGGTTTTGAGGAGTCACAAGACTCTCCAGCCAAGGCACCAAATCTGTGCTGGAGATCAGGGGAGAACAAGCCCCCCTAGTGTGCTTGACCCAGGAGTATCATAACCCTCTACCCCCACAGCCATCAAACCCTTGAGGAGATGTTAAATAAAAGCTACCACAGGCTTGGACTGCCTCCTTAAGACCTTTGCTGACTGTGAAGCTGTGTTGTTGGAGTCACTGTGGGGATGGGGACCTCCAGCTGCAGAGCTAAGAGACGACAGATGTGAACATGGCCCTTCTGCTGGCTGATCTGGGGAAGAAAAAAACAACATCTGACTTTAATCCAACTGTCTACCATCCCCCTGCATCACAGCAAAACAAAGAGTAAAGCCTGTAAAGAAAACAAGAACAGGGCACAACACTTGAAAGAGCATCTATCAGAGCAAGTGCACTGCATCTCCAGTGTGGGTACTCCTAGCTGACAATGAGGATGATTTTTCTGGTCTGAGTTAAGCCTTCCATGAGAGAAGAAGTTGAATTGCATCCTGAGGCACTCCTAGGTGTAGAAAAACAGACTAATATTCAGCCCAGTGCTGCCCAGTTGGAAATGTTTCTGGATCTGAGTAAGCAGCCTTGAAGTAGTGTCCAAGTTTAGCTCATATGTGAGCACTCTTAGGTCACCTCTGCAGCTGCAGCGTGGGCTTCCCTGCTGAGTGGGGAAGATGCTGAACAGCTGATCAACACAATCACTTCTCTATTTAGCTAAGTCCTTCTGGGTTTATTACACAGCTGAAAGAGGCTAGGCACAATCTGGATTGCTGTTTGTGGACCACTGCCATTGCCATGTGAGAGAGGGATTCAGCCAGCCCTGAGGAAGGACAAGAGTGTCACTGCCAGGAGACTGGCAGCCCACAGAAAGGGTCAGACAGAGCCTCCTTCAGGTGCTTGAAGCTCATCATTTCACAAACTACTCTCTGTGCTTATTCCTGCCACCACCTGCCTGATGCTGGAAATGATGCTGCTGCTCTGACACATCTATTTATTGTGATTAGCAATCTATTTCTATGTTGATACCAAAGAAACTTGCCAGAGGGTATAAAAGTTTCCTGCTCTCAACTGCCCTGTGCTGAGATTGAGTCAGTGGCCTCATCACTCAGCACCAGAATCCTGCTTGCATGCTGCAGAGCAGTAAAAATGTGGGATTCAAGCCACCCAGTAATTCCCAGTACTCTACTACTGTACCTCATACCACACTCTTGGGACAACACTCAGATTGTCTCCTTTCTCTGTGCACTGCAATGAAGCAATAGCAGCAACCATCATCTCCATAAAGTGGGGAGTACTTCCAAGACTTGCCTTGCAGCTTCTTTTCAGATTTAAGAACACTTCTGTGCACCTATCCTGGCCATGGACCACAAAAAGAGGATAGAGAAGAGCAGACTGTGGTCTGCAAGTGGCACTTTGCTGGGTATGCAAGTGCCCTGGATAACATTTGGAGTTCTCCTTTGAAAACACTGCAAGAGGAGAAGGTGATCAAGCCACTGACTGTGTGCAGGGATCAGAAAACACAACCTCTAAGGTTCCTCCATTCTCCTGCAGTCTGAATGTCAACATGGAAAAGTCATTCTGAAGGGGAAGTTTGGTGGGAGTTACAGGAACTCAGCTGGGCTTTTATTCTTCCCAGAGGATTTTTGTTTCAATAGGAAAACACCTCATCCTTGGATTGGGCCTGGAGCAACACAAACTGTGAGCTCTTCTTGGAGAATGGATTTGCTTTGTCTTTCTCCAATGCCGTGCACAATGAGGACCAGATCCATGACTATGCTTCCAGGCACCACTGCCTCACAAACCCCTGACTGGTCCACGCAGCCCATGCTCCAGTGATGGACAACATCCATAGGCTATCTCCTGTGCTGCCAGTGAGTCAGTTTTCTCCCTTGCCCTGCTTGTTACACAACTGCCTGATGACCGCACAGTGAATTCCCAGCTCCCTGCAAACACAGAGTGGGTTTTTTTCCTCTAAGGCATCCTGATATTTGAGCAGGAGTGGTTTCAGCTGCTCCCAGTGGACTCAGAGGCCAGGAGGGGTAGCTGGCTGCCAGCCTGAGTTGTTCTTCCCCTGATTCCTTCTAAAAAAGGAGGCCATAAACCATGAGTCCAGCCTTATTCGAGCCATCGGCAACAGTCCCAGGGAAATGACTTGGTTACTGTAGATTTTTATGCTTCTCCCTGCTCCTCCCCAATCTTCCAAAGCTTTTATAAATATCTGCAGCAACCTAGAAACAAATGTAAAACTGACTTTGACAGTTTGGCAGGGAAGTGTATCATTTATATTGCATCATGACAGCGTCCTATTTTATGCCTGGTCCAGCATGGAACACTGCTGCCATATGTTGCTTAAACTCTGGTTAAAATAGCTGGGGTTTCTGCTCACATTCCTAGACTATTTTTGGCAGATGAGCCTTGTCTGATCCAGCACAGCTGGTTTCCCTCCCTTGCCCTTTTCTTTCAGATAAAAGCATCAAGCTTTGTATTGCTATTATTCAAGGGAGAGCTGCTGAACTCTTGAGTTTATCCACTACCAAAAAAAAAAATGCTTCTAGTTATTCACTTAACACAATCCACAAGGATTTGGACTTCAAATGGATGCTCAGAAACATATTGCCATGCCAGTTTCCTTAGCTGTCACCTACTTCCTTTTGCCTCTGACAAGGAAGGGTGCTGGGATGCAGCAGCTCTGTGGGTGTCAGGATGTGCAGGCATGCCAGAGCCCTGGCCAGAGCAGGAATTGCTGGTAGCAAGCTTCTCCTGATGCACCATTCAGCCCTTGGCCTCTGGCAAGAGGGATGGAGCAGACCATCTGCAGTGGTGGTTTGTAGGACACAGCTCTCCTGCCTCTCAGGAACTTGGCCAAGCCACCAAAAAGCAAATGTTTTAGCCATGTATTTATTTTACCCTGCACTTTTCCCAAGAGTGCTCTCTGCCTGAGCAGCTAATTATATCACAGGCACTGTGCTTTTGAACATCTCCACAGAGAAAGCATATGTTCTAACAGATGTTTGCCATGAAACCAAGAGGATCCCAGCTTCCCTACAGCCCTGTTGGTAAAGTGTGATAGAAACCCTTTGCCAGCAAAGCCCCATCCCAAACTTCACCTAGTGACTGCACAGACTGAGCTGGGACATGAGTGGCTGCAAGAATATAGCTGAGGCTGGAAATAAGGAGACTCCCAGACTCCATCACACCTCTCCAGTCCAGCAGTGGGCAAGCACAGAGGCAGGAAAGTTTCTCACTGTTTTTACTTGCAAAATAATGAATCACAGAGGTTCGAAGAGACCTCTAAAATCATCAAGTGCAACCATCCTTATGCCACTAACCCATCATGCCACTAACCCATGGCCCTAAGGAGAGCAGCTCAATGTTTCTTCAACCCCTGCAGGGATGGTGACTCCAGCACCTCCCTGGACAGCCTATTCCAAGACTGAACAACCCTTTCAGTAAAGAAATTCCTCCTTATATCTAATCTAAACCTCCCCTGCTTCAACTTGAAGCCATTTCCTCTCCCTGTTAACCCTGGAGAAGTGACCTACTCCCATCTCACTGCAACCTCCTTGCAGGGAGTTGTAGAGAGAGCTAAGGTCTCCCCTGAGCTTCCTCTTCTCCAGCAACTAAATGTCAATCATAATGACAGCACTTCCAGTCTAGGTAGCCTGCATTTTATATCCCCCATCACACAGAACTACAAGAGGGGGTCACTAGGTGCTGTGATCTAAGGAGTGGTAAAAGGCTGCAAAGAGATGTGCTGAGGCTGAACACCACTCACTGACTTCTGCTGGCAGCAGCAAGGCAAGGTAAGAACCTGAATGTCTTCAGAGCATTTTATACACACACACACACACGTGCACTTTTACACATATATACTAGCATTTTACCTGATATATATTATTATTCATCATATATTATTATAATGTACATGTTGCTGTTATATAATATATACAATAGTTTATGTAATCTATAAATGCTGTGTATATTATATATATTATATATTTTATATATATATTATGTATATTATATATATATAACTCTCATATATATATATAAAACTGATATATATATATGAGTTTATAAAAGCTTGCATCAGAACAGAAAAGAGGGAAAGGGAGGAGAGACTCCAGTCCCAGCAATGAGGTTGTTTCACTGAACCCTTGAGCAGCTTCTGTTCTAAGCAAAAACTCAGTTGGAAGAGAAGTAAAACAACTAAGAAAACCCCCACAAACCAAATCTAGGGAAAACACCATAAGCCAAGAGAAAAACACTTTCCTATGAAAGGAAAACTGTGGGTTTGGGGTTTGATTTTTCTCTTTTTAATTGCCTAAATGTAATCTGCAACAAGGAAACTGAACTCTTGCCCTGGTGCTGGACTTGTGTGTGTGTGTAGGACTCTCTGTACAAATCCACTTGTATGGTATTAGGTCATAAATGCTCTCCAACCCTGCAAAAAGCTCTTCTTAGCTCCACAGAGACCTGCACCTCATCCCCTCAGAGAGGAGACCCTGGTCCTCTCACTCCTCTATCATCATCCTCCCCATACAACTTGTCCTTTCCCAGCCTATGTGATTAAATATCAGTGTAAAGCAGCCTGTGGGGAACAATTCTGTATTCAGGATGGAAACAGGAGGATCTAATGTGCTTTGCTTCAGCAGCCCACTCCTGCACCTAGGGAGGCAAGACAAGCCATCAGCTTGATTCCCAAATCCAGGAGCCTATTCCACAGACCCAGGGAAAGGAGAGAAACATTAATACACTTGACTGAACATCTGGCAACAACATTTGTTTTGACATTCAGTAAAGACATTATGCAGATGGATCTGTTTTTCTCTTTGGCTTTAAAATGCACTATTTGAGAGCCGATATTTGCATTTTGGGAGGTGCACACTCATTTACATCAAGGCTCCTTTACAATGACCTAATTTGAAATCCCTTAATACTGTCAAAAAACCAGCAGAGGCCCCTTTGTGTAAAGCAATAACCTAGCTCTGCAAAGAGCATACAGCAACTCTGAAACAACACACCTAAACCTGGAGCTAGGAGAAGCAACATGAAATGTTGATCCCCCTGTTCAGCATCAGGCTGCAGTGCTGGCAGTGCCAATTGCCAAGCCTCCAGAAATCATCATAAACATCATCCCAGCATATATACAAGACACAATTGGAAAAGGAACAGAAAATACCCCTTTTTTTCTTACCTTCAGTAGCCTTATTTACAGCTGTTAATGTACTCAGGACCTGGGAGAACTGTTCTCCGGTGTACAAATCGTGAGCATCAAACACCTGAGAAAGAGGAATTTGGTCAGTTGAGCCTGCAACATCTTCCTCTGGCCAGCTGAGCAGCACACAGAGAGGGTGACAGGGAGGATTAAGTGGCCCATATGTCTCTGCAGGGGAAGGGTGTTTATTCAGGGCTGACAAGCCTCATTTCCTTTAGAGCAAGTGAATTCCTAGGGCGACAGGAGCACTCGGCATGGGAAAGGCAGGAAGAGCCAGCAGAACTTGGAGCATAGCAGTGGGGACAGGGAAGGAAGGAATCAGTGCTAGCTGCAGAGCAGGGACTCCTCTCAAAATCACAGAGAAGGTTATCGCTTGCCTTGAGGGAAAGAAAGATCTTGCTGCTATTTTTGTTATGGAAAGCTGAAGAGATTGAGGCTGTACATATATATGTATCTACACACATTTTTCACAGCAGAAGAAACAAACACAAAGAATTTTCTGCTATTGCTATATGGCATATATATGGCATTTACTTTTTTTTTTTTTCCAGGAAGCCAAAACCAGTTATATCTAAAGAATTTGTGTTGCTAAGCCTCAGTGGCAAAACAGATATCCACAGAATCATCAGGGTTGGAAGAGACCTCTAAGATCATCAAGTCCAACCATACCTATCACTACCATACCACTAAACCATGGCCCTAAGGAGAGCACCTATATGTTTCTTAAACACCTCCAGGGTTAGCAAGGGCTTCTTTTCTACAACTGGTAGCCTGGATCGTGTACACCCAGCCCTTTTCAGAAATCACCACCAGCACAACGAGGGGCAAGGTGAGTTGCCAAAACACTGCAATCCACTCTAATACCTGAGAAATGCCCTCAGGTTCATACAGGCTATAAAATCCTAGCCCCAAATACACATTGTCTTGCAGATGGAGACCATAAATCCACATATCCAGTGAGCAGAGAGACAAAAGCTCTCCTGACAGACATCATGTGCTTATAAACACCTCCAATGCACTAGAGAGTGTATCCTGCTAAATAAGTACAGTATAACCCTTAGGGTAGTACTGCCCTTTAAAATAGCCCTTTCCTGCTCTCCACATATAAGGAACTGGAGTACACTTGGCATATTTCAGATAGGAAGGGGCCTGGCCTCTTCTGCAGCCCTAGATGCTGGTGGCATCTCTTCCTCTTGACAGAGACATCAGTGCAGCAACAAAGCCCAACACGGGCAGCACAAAGGCTACTTTTAGTTGAGAATGTATTTAAAAATGGACTCAGCCACTCAATACTGGGAGAAAAGCTTTCCCCTAAAGAAATTTAACCCAGAGGGGGAACAGCCTGCTGTCATTACAAATGGTAGAACCAGTACCTTCGCAGCTCTGAACGCACCCTGCCCGTTCTGGGGACATGCCCACCTACCTTGGGCTGATCTATCAACTGCAGTCACTTGGCTTTGCTCTTTTGGACCACATGCACCCCAATCTCCTTTGCCAGCTGGTGTGTGAGCTACTTTCCCTGCTCTGCAGCTGCAGCCAGTGCTACCTGAGCATCTTCTCCAGGCCTCAGCAGCAGCGTTAGCGTCTCCGGTAACGGAGAGCCTGGGTGTGCAGTGACCCTGTTGGCAGCTGCAGGAAGATGCAACATTACAGTAACACACCTTCCTCCTCCTGCCAAGCAGGAGAGAAAAGTAAACAGCCAGGCTGAGATGTTTGCGTGCATCTCTCTGGTGTGTCATTTTCTCAGTCATATCCTTTTTCTTCCACTTCAGTAAGTCCAGAAAAACAAGTCCTGCCTTGAATGAATGGCATCTTTTTTTTTTCCTAAAGGACCTAAGTAGTCAAATACATCCCTGATCCTTCAATGCACAGAATAATGCTGTAAGCTCAGAGCCATCAGACTGACAAAGTCAAAAAATCTAGCACAAAAGCAAGCAATAATTTTTAAGGCTTTTCTTCATGAAGAAATTGGCTGGAATAGCTTCTGTGGAGCAATGACTATATGGAAAACTCTCCTCTTCTGGATCAGCTACTGTAATGTAAATATACTTTGTGGCTTGTTCCAGAATAAATTCATCATACAGAAAAGTCCTCATTTATGAACCAAAAATTACTTTTTTTTCCCAGCACAATCTATCGATAATTCCATTCCTAAGTAAAAGACAAACTATGCAACTAAAAGAAATATAGAGAGGGGAAGATGTTGTGTTTTTTTTTTTCTCTTAATTCATGGAAGATCTAGTGCATGTAAGTAAAACCCTGATTAAATCTATGGCTGTCATCTGAGGATCTCCATTAAAATGCTTTTCCAACTTTCAGGATCACAGAGTGCAGCTCCCCTTGGGATGCACTGGCTGCTCTGTCAAGCATCACACCGGGAGAGAGAAAACCTGCACTGCTGCACTGCCAGCAGGGCACTGACCAGAAGAGCATCCAGCTTCCCGGGAAGGACACAATAGCAAACTCAGGTCCATCTAGCAACTTATCAGCACCCAAAATCCCACTGCCAGGATGGGAGGTGCAAAAAGTTAGGGGAAGCCGAGCTGGTTTAGCTACACAAACTATTTCCATAGTCAGAAACAACCCCGGCACACTGCAAGCTGGGTGCAAAGCCCAAAGCTCAGCGCGACTGGGACCCTTCATCCAAACCCGAGGGTGAGGGCTGGAGCCAGATGATCCCCTGCCCGCCCTGACTGCCAGCGATCCGGCGTTCCGCCAAGCCCGGCTGCTCCCTGAGGACGAGCCTCTGTCCTCACCCGGAGCGGCCAGACATTGCCGGCGCTGCGAAAACCGGTGGGACGGAGACATGCCGGCGGCTGGGGAGCGGTTTCCCAGCCGCAGAGCCAGCTCTCTGCTGCCGGCGCCTGCAGCGCAGCCAGCTCCGGACCCTCAGCTGCGGCGGTGCCGCGATGCCCGCGCCAACCTCCACATCGCCTTTGCTTGCTGGGCAGCAACGAGCCGCGCTCACCGGGGCATCCCCGGGAGATGCTCGGTGGGGCTTATACCCGTGGATGCTGCCTGACGGCACTCCAGAGGACCGGCTGGGGACATCCGCGGGAACCACCTGGAGAGACCGGAGGGACTGCCGGACGATGGGGACGCCGGCAACGCTGGGCAGGGGACATAGCGGTGCCCACCCGGTGCGGTCGGTACTCACGGCGGCGAGCGAGCGGTCGCGCAGCCCCGGGGCATGGCGGCAGCGGCGGAGGGCGATGCTGCGGGCCGCGGGGCAGCCGCTGCGGCTCTGACCCGGAGCCGGATCGCGGCACGGAGAAGGGAAAGGGAAGGGAAGGGGAAGTGACAGGCGGTGCCGCCGCGCCGCTCCGCCCCGCCGCTCACTGCGGGACGCGGGGGAGCCGTGCGGGAGCAGCTCCCTCCGCTGGCCGCGGGCGCGAGGCGCCGGGCAGCCCGGGTGGCGACAGGGAAGGAGAGAGAGAAGCGGACAGCAAAGGGGAAAGGGGAAAAGGAGAAAGGCCAAAAGAAGAGAAAAGGGAGGGAATGGGAGAAAGTAAATCAGAGAAGGGAAGGGGAAAGTGGGGGAAAGGGAAAAAAAGAAAATGAGAAGAAAAAAGCGAGAAAATGAGAAAAGAAAGGACAAGAAAAAAGGAAAGGAAAAAATGTGGGGAAAAAGAAAAGAAAGAAGGAAAGGGAAAAGGGCAGAAAAAATAAGGGGGAAGGGATAGGAAAAGAAAGGAAATTCCAGGCTATTGAAATGGTAATTACAGCGGGTTTGCAGCACTGAGAAGAGAAATGCTGCAGAAGGGCCTGTAGGTGAAGCACAGTTCAGTGGAGGCAGTGAGTTCTCAGAGACAGCGTGTCCTCGCCGCGGTGAGCACCGTGCCTGTGCTGCGTGTGCCCATCTGTTCAGGGAACACTGTGCTGCAGGGGGTGTGAAAATCTCCAGACACTTCAGCACAACAGCAGGATGCAGCGTGGAAAGGGAGCAAAGAGCTGTACTGACATCCAGGGTGAAGCCTGGCTATGGGTCCTAACTGTGTGCAGGGACACAGGACTGTCAGAGACACCTCACACACCTATGAGCTGGAGGTCTCTGGGATGCTGAGTATGTCTGAATTTAAACACAACCATTCTCCAGTGTTTGTGCTGGTCAGGAGCTCTCACTTTTGATGTTATCCAGCTAGGAAAAGTAATGTCACTTTGGAGCAAAGCCAAAGCTTTGGGAGCACATGGATGGGGAGTGAAGGGGGTGATGATTCTTCATCTGCTCTTCCACACCTTCAGTCCAGGTAGCTCGGTGAAGGTTGCAAGTACCTCCAACTACAGAAATAGTGTCAGTTCTGCCCATGATGGCAATGACACATTGCATTCTCTATGAGCATTCTAGACAGGTTTAATCCAGCTATTGATTTATCTTGTTCTGCATTCATAAAATTCAGCCCCTTGCCAGAAGTTTTGTGGTCATATTAGCAATAAAATGCTGCTGCTGAATGACAGCCTTGTGCTTCTTCAGCAGTAAATGATGCTTAGCTATTGAGCTGCTGTTATTTCATGCACAGTGGTGTCAAGAGCAAAAGCAAAGGCTAACAGTTCCCATTCATGCCCTCAAGAACAAGTTAGGCCAGAAACTCTCTACCTGATTTTTCTCTTTCCTCATCATCTTTTCACTATATCTTCTACACCAGACTCCACTTGGCCACCAGGGCAGAACCTTTTGCCTTCCACTTTTCACCTCAAGCCACTTGCATCCAGCTGTTGCTGCCTTAGCAGTACTCACTCATAGACCAGATCTTGGGTTATATACACAGCTCAGAGATTAAGACCACAGTGTAAATGAAGCCCAGTAAGTTGATTTGCACTGTTCCTCAATCCAAACCACCAAAGAATCCTCTAAGGATACTTAAGCTCCAGTGTCCTCTGTCTAGTAATCTGTCTCAGCAGAGCTGGTCTGATAGAACTGGATCAAATTCTAGCACTAAAAAGCTCTCAATTTTAGACAGGGTTTCATTCTTTCATCTCATTACAGCACTTGTGCAGTTAGAAGATGTTGATTCCCCTTGCTTACCTTCTCTTTTAGGATTAACATACTTGAAGCAGCAAATGTTTGTAGGCTTCCTGGGCTGGAGCTAAGGGAGAGTTTGGTTACTTATACATTGCAATGAGATGGACTCTTCCAGCTCACACCACCAGCCTGTAGAGCTGCTACAAATTAATGGAGCCACCTCAAAGCATGAAGGTCAGAGTGTCCTCCCTCCCTTCCACTACATCCAAATGTTTCTCTGTTCCTGTAAAATGTGAGAACATGCTGTTTGCCTCACTCTGCCTTTCTTCCACTTTCTAAGATTGAGTTACCAGGACAACAAAGAAGGGTAGGAGGGAAGTGTGTATGTGTAGCTCTGCAGGAGTAACCACTTTGCATCCTCTCCCACTGGAAAAAGATTGGCAAGCAGTATCTGCTCAGTGGAAGACAGGACTTGGGTTTCAAGTAAAAGCTGTTGGAAACTCAACCTTCCACACTGAACACCTTCCCTGCATGCTAGCTCCTGAAAAATGAAGGAATCCACAAAGTGATTAACAGTAGATTGGCAACAACTGATTTCTAATGTATAGACCTCCAGTGATTCTTTATATATCTGCTCTTAAAACTGGTGTAAGAAATGCATTACTGGGAAACAACAGGCCACTGAAACAGTTCTGGAATGAGCAAATTTTCATGTTGGTTAGCTAAAAAGCTCTAAAGAGAAGAAAGGCTCTTTGCTTGCTTAGACCTTCAAAGGAAAAGTGCAGCAACAGAACTACCATGGGTTGGACTTTTCTCACTGTGGTGTATGAATATTCTGTGTCATGCCCAAGGATGCTGTCCCTGCTTCTGGCAGAATTTGTCTTCAGAATATATTTTTTTCCCCCAATAGTGAGCATATTTCAAACAAGACAGTGATGGCTCTTAGTTACAGCTTTCTTTTTTACTATAGGAATTTGTGTGATACAAATGTCTTCACATTTTGAATCTATATGCACTTAGTAAAAAATGTGATGGCAAAATTAGCTGAACTCTTAAGTGATTCATTTAAGACTCTGATCATACAAATATGAGCTATGCTTAAGCATGAGATTCAATATATAGAGAGGATCAGGAATAGCCACTGAAAATACGTCTTTTGTCTTCATTGAGATTATTTTTATGTTTAAGGATCAATTTAACTATGTGCTTGGCAGAATCTCCCACAACAGTTGCAAGGGGCTGAAAAATACTGCAGTATTAAGAATATTTCACCCTCCTACTAAAGCAAGGCTAAAATTTGCAATCCCATCTCTCTAATGATGAAAAAAATATATAAAGAGGTCCACACTGCTTTAACTTTGTTTAGATCTCCTGTTGTTGCTGCACGTATTCCTACGTGATCAGTTAGGTTTGGCTCAAAAGATGAGAAGGAATCTCTTATGCTCACAGTCAAGGCACTCTGTCTCCACAATCTCCAGAGAGAACATTGTATGAGCCATGCTCTGATTTATCTTATTAATACAAAAGATGAGGAATGACTACTAATCTTTCTTGTCCCTCTGTTATCTGGCTCCCTTTCAGAAGGCTGATTAAACAAGCATGTGGTGATAATAAAAGCAAAGGATCCAAGTTGACTTACCTCCACTTTAAGGAGCGTGCAGCCTTTCAAGAACTCTTGAATGTTACTGATGCAATCAGCTTCATTTTTAGGCTCCAGGCAATACTAAAGAA
Source organism: Bucco capensis (assembly GCA_013396975.1). Classification (NCBI taxonomy): domain Eukaryota; kingdom Metazoa; phylum Chordata; class Aves; order Piciformes; family Bucconidae; genus Bucco; species Bucco capensis. Next base: position 39,743 of record VWZO01018894.1, on the reverse strand, counting down.
AGAATATCCACTGAGATCATTGCATTACCTTCTGCATAGGCTCTGCTCAGGAGGCCTGCACGAATATTGACATGTGTTTCATACTGAATTAGGGAAGCTTCTTCAGGGGGTGGATGGGGGTGGCAGGCAAGCTGTTGAAGCAGGAAGAGCAAGCCCATGGAGGAAGTGATGCACACAGCGCCATGGTCTGCATCTTGTGCTGAATGTCAACAGATGACAGGGCCCCAAGTGACAGTGGGAAACTGATGACCTTTAAGAACACATTGCCCCCAGCCATCAGGAAGAGGCTCAAGATAAAAGCTAGCAATCCTGATTTTTTGCATAATAAGCAAATGTTTTTGTTTTACAAGCTAGAGAACCCAGTTTCTTTCTCTCTCTGAATTGAACAGCTTCTCTTCTGGGTTGCCATTTCCTGTCTTTCAATGGATTCCTTCCCTTTTTTTTTTTTCTCCTGCAGTTACTTATCACACTGCTGAACTGTCTGAATATATGCCTTGTAAAACTCGAACAGGAGGCACATGCATGGCTTCAATAGCTTCAGTACAGAATCACAAAGGTTGGAAGAGACCTCTAAGCTCAGCAAGTCCAAGCATCCCTAGCACTCCCATACCACTAACCCATGGCCCTAAGAAGAGCAGCTCAATGTATCTTCAATCTCTCCAGGGATGGTGACTCCAGCACCTCCCTGGGCAGCCTGAGCCAACACTTATCAACCCTTTCAGGAAGGCAATTCCTCCTTATATTCACTAAGTACCAGTGGATTTGCTGGTCTTAGGATAGTTCAGAGTGGTATGGATGCAAGGTTTATTACTTATTCCTAGCCTAATCTGCTTCTCTAGCATATTTCCTGGCTACCGAAGTATTTTACAGTCAGAGTTCTGCAAGAATGAATATATTTACAGTTGTAATGAATGATATTTATGTAAATACAGACAAAATGCATATTCTTCTATTCCAAACCAAGGTGTTTTGATCTCAGATAGGCCCAGTATTTCCTGCCACTGACTGAACATGCCTAACTCAATCAACTGTGACATTTCAGGGTGGTTTTTTTCTGGATGCAGACACCAAATCAAAGAACTAAAGCTACAATCGTGCATTACCCTCAATTAGCTACTAGTAACTGAAATGTAAATCATTTCTCTCTCTGATGCTCCTGGCTCATCCACCCCTCAGAATGGCCAGAGCAGCATTTTACTGAGCAGTGCTGTGTTTCAGGCTAGCAAAATCCATCTTACCTTCTCTGCAGCTCCCGGAAGAAGGCGATTCATGAGTTTACAAAGCACAGTTCCATCCTTCAGAGAAGTTTTCAGGAACTCCTCTGGATCATCTACTACTTTCTTAGGGGAATTTAAAACTCCTAATGAAATAAGCCACGTTACAATTTGTTCCTCTGGATTCATGGCAGCAAATTTTGCTGCTGGTGCTGTTCTCCTGTGCACAGCTTGCTGGAACCCACATCCGTGATTACATCTTCCTGCCTCTGCTGCTGCTTGCAGAGCTCAAGGGTGAAACTACTGCCTTTTTTTTTTTTCTTCCTCCGAAGAGAAACTCACTGAATCTTAAGAACCAGAAGCAGTTACTCTAGGGTAAGAAGCTGTATTTTCAGTGAAATAGTTTCTAGCATCCTAGAAACTTTTGGCCCTTGCCCAAAGCAAATGGAAATTTGCCTTTAGTATTGTTACTTGCAGCATTAAAATTGAACTTCACACTCAAGTTGATTGGGGGGAAAAGTCACACTAAACAGTATTTATGTGGCAAACCTAGTTATTAAAATTCCCTTTTATAGTAGTTTTCCATTTTCAAAATCTGATTTTTGGTTATAAATTCTGATTCTGCACTTTTAGATTTTTTTTCAACTACTTTATTTCAGTGCACCTAAAATCCCAAATGGGTTTTTGGAAGAGGATAATCTCTCGAAACAAACACCTGAATAACTCAGAAAAGAACTTAAGTCCTCTAAGGCTGAAACTTCCCAACTACTTCACTTATCCTATTAAAATGTCCCTTTCTACTAGCTCTTCAGGATCCATTGTATGGAACAGGATCAGTTTTTCACCCTGCTCTGGGACAGTATTAACCAGCACTATTGATCATATCAATTGAGGGAAGTCCAATTAGCTTGTCATTTTCTACTCCTTTTGGACTGTCCTTTGACCAGAAAAGATCAAAAATGAAGAAATTATCTGCTGATGTCAAAGAGGTTAGAGTATCATGTACTGAAACAATACAACAGGAACAAAAAGAGACCAGAATTTCTTGGTGAAAATATTCTGAGCCAATTCCTAACCCTGTTATACTTACAACCAACTTCTCAAAACATCAGCACTCTCAAACTGCTTAGGCTAATGATTGAAAGGGCACGGAGAAACAGAACTGCAAAACAATAAATTACATACAATAAATATGCATGGTTTGTGTCTCCAGTTTCCAGGTACTGAAAGGACAATTTTTAACAGCTACCAATGAGAAATCATAATTACCCTTCTAGGGTTAGACAAGACTTCTCTGTCGTGTGGAAATACTACAGCACATAGCTGCAACCAGTGTGAACGAGTCAGCTGAAGCTACAGCACCAAACTCCTTGCCATGTGGCCAAGGACAGCTGCAACTACGTGTATGTGTGCAAAACATTTCATATTTATGACTAATTACAAGAACTTGAAGGCTTTTTTCCCCTCCCCAATCTCATGAGCATTATTTTGTAGAAGCAATACAACTGCTGATGCTCACTGATAAGACTGGGGGCAATCCTTTGTATAATGGAAGACATCACTTCAGTCACCTGATCCTAACAAAGCAGCTTCTGAGCTGAAGAGCAAGAGAAGGATTTCCACACAAGGAAAATGACATAGCTGCTTCATTAAACTCAGTACTACAAACCTGAACACAGAACTATACTTCATCCACTCCCTCCTCCAAAGCAAACCTTGTTCTGTAGACAGGCAGGTTTAGTTTCAGGACTATTTCACATGCAGCTGTTGCAGCAAGCAGATAGATGTTAATGCTTAATGAAATCACTTCCCACATCTTCAACACTTACCAACTGGTTGAAAAGACTTGGAGACATGTGCATATTGAGAAAGCTCCAAAATGTAAACCATTTCTAATTTTCCACCTCAAGGCCAACCTTACATCTTCCAGAAAGGACCCATCTAAAAATGTTCAGCTTGTTCACCCACCTCTATGCTAAATTAGTTCTGTGGCACACCCAGGGTATGAAGGTACAGCCACCATGCAAGGAAAGGTTTCTGGGTTGCTCTGTGAAGACTTCAACTTTGGTTATTTGCTGACAGGGACAAAGCAAATGAATTGTCACTCGCTTCTTGCAGAGCTGACCTCCACCCCCAAGTTACAAATACACTTTTACACACAGCCTGACTTACACCAGCACTGACAACAGAGCACAAGGGAGATGGGGGAGTGGTCTGTACCCAATTATGCAAGGACTCTGCTGGCATATACATCAGTAACAATATGGTAACACAAGTTAAGAGCATTCAGCTGTTCAGAAAACACTCCAGAGTGACTCTCCTCAAATTCACTCCCATCAGTATCTACCACTAGTAAACTTTTTCAGTGATGCCGAGTAAAGATTATTTGATTAAATAAAAACCAACAAAACTCGTAATACTTTTATTTAACAGAAAATTTATTAGCCCTGGGAAATACTGCAGTTCTACCCATTTGCTACATACAGGCACGACTTACTCCTAATATCTGCAGTCCCTAACCAAAGCTTGAAGTGATAATTCTTATCCCAAACCCCAGTGGTAGTTTTAAATCACAAGGCAAGGTATGCACACTTTTTCTGTTGCCTAAATGAGATCAGTTTATGGATACCACAGAAGTCAGCAGAACAGTCATAGCTAACCAAGTTTAAGCACTTCAGTCTATCTGAAGTGGGTTTTCTGTATGAAATACTGGTGCCTGAGGATTCCTCTCACACATATTGGCACATCAAGATATATGCAAGATAAACATGCATCAAAACCAAGGCAAAGCTTTGAAGGAAACATCTTGCAACAAAAGATGCAGTGCTGTCTGGAGTCTTGGAAGAAGCTAGTATGTAAAAGAACACTAATTATTCTAGGGATTCATCACTAATATCATCTCAGTACATCAACACTTTCTCTCATCTAGAAAGGCTGACAATTATGAAACTGTTAATGTAAGAACAGAGTAAAACTGGTTTCACGGTTCCTTGGTCAAGAATTTGTAACAATTCAGTCCTATATATTTTAGAGGATAAAACTCACTTTTATGTAACTTGCCCTTTGTTTCAGCATAAAAGGAACACAACCTATAGAAAGGGCAACCCCAGGTTACTCTTTTGCTGCAGAATCCACTGATGCATGTATACTGACAAAACACAAGGCTCACTCTTGACTCTTGGAAGATGTTAGCTGCAGCAGACAGCAACTGACTTCCAGCTAAGAATTCTTTTAATACCCAAGAGATTAGTAGTGCTACTTTCAAAGGCAACTCCTGAAAAATAACAATAAGCCTCTAAACCCAAGTGTGTAACACCAACTCAAAGCCAAGCTTTTATCAGTTGTGTTTTGTTATCCTCCTCTGATTTTCCAATGCATATCCACTGCTGCACTGCTGCCTTCTGGTCACCAGAACTGAAAGAAGGAAATGTTGTGTTAGTACTCTCTCAGAAACCAGGAGACAAAAAAAGCTAAATCAAGTTGTTTGGATTACATTCAATTTGCCTCAACAGTATGAAACTACAAAATACATCAATAACTAACTATATGAATCAAAACAATGATGACTATTCGTACTAATGCACACTTCTTGTACCACATTGTTTCCAGACCAAGTACTAAGCAAAACCTCTGTGACTCCTGTGTGCACTCCCCCTCCAAACTCTGCCTGCCACACAAGCCCACAAGCTCCTGACCATCTCAGCATGATATTCAGAAGTCCAGTAATAAACTGGTATACACACTGGTACTAATCTGTAACAATCATGTTCTACAAACTGAACAAAACTTGTGATCAAGAGAAGGTGAACACCTTGCTAAATTAGTAAATGACAGCCTTATTTTTAGTATTACATCTCCTGCCTTGAGTTGAGTTCTGCTCTGTAAACTAACACTGGCAACACCAAGTCTGCTAAGAATTTGGATGTTTATCAACTGCAGAGTAGGTTGAAAAAGTATGCTTTTATCTTTAATCATTAGTTATGACATGACCCACTACTGCTAGTAAGCAACAAGAGATCTAATGAACTGAGGAAAAAAGCACTTCATTTTTCCAAAAGAGAGCTTTTTTACACAGAACTGATGTGCACACATAGGAATAAAGTTGAAAATGTGCTGACACAACCTATGCAATGATTTGGCAAGACCTCTGAAGTCCTTTAGGGTAGTCATGTATCCTGCTGTGTATTCATGACAGTATTCCATCTCTTTATTAGAGCATTCATCACCTGGATCAGCCTCTAGCTATAAATTCAGAATTTGATTCCTGAAAGAGCAAGGGAGAACTTTAAATGTATTTCCCTACTCTACCCTGGTGCCATACTACTTGACATCAATGATTTTTGAATGAAAAAAGGTTAAGTTTTTTAATCTTTAAAGAGACACTTTGGCCTGGTTTGAGTTAAAACAGAAGAATTCTGTTCAGTGGTTTTACTTTGCAGCTGAAACTTCTCTAATTAGCTACACTTTCTGAGCTAACAACATTTACCTAGCCAAGAGTCAGCTTCTAGCAGTGAGAAGGCTTAAATGTTTAGGTTTTCTCCCAGATTGATATGCAGACCAAGGTCACAGCAAGATTTTGTGTACCTTGAAGGGGGGGTGCAGAGTAAAAGGCTACACCTCAGGGAGGAGCAGGCAGTTCAGGTGACCCTAAAATGACTAACTAGGTATTCCATTCTATATACATCATATTCACTACAAGATGGGCATCAGCCTTTATTTTAACTACATGGTTCCTTTGACTCAGAGCAGAAAATACTTCTGCATTTGATCAGAACTACAACCCAGTACCCTGAAGTGTATTTTTAGTTATTTTTCAAGTTAACAGCAGCAATTTATCAGAAGGATTTATGAAACATTACTTGTGTAAGGCACTGCACAGCTATTTAGCTGCTGTTGCCAAGACTCTAAAAAGAATTAACTGTAAGTCAACTAAGAGCACTAACATCACAGCATGCAGTAGGATCTATCCTTCAGGCAGGATGGACATCTCCTGGAATCAGTGACCATGTGTCAGATGACCAACATTGTACCAATCAGAGCATTTGATTTTCACAGGTTTAAAGTTAGTTCTCAAAAGCAGTAGTTGAAACTAACAACCAAATATGTTCTTATCAAGTAGTTTGAAAATCAATTTATAAACTACATAAAAATACAAATGTTCCCCTTGGAAAAGAGGTTTGTCCCTAGTCTTCATTCTGTACTAGATTTGAACAGATTTTACACACATGAAAAGTTAATCTCCTTTTTTTTTTTCTTCTTAGTAACAATTATTTAGCATAAAACTTTTCATAAGCCTTAACAGCCACTACCAATTTCCTTTTTTCCTGGAGAGTTGTCAGAGAAATAGGAGACAGTCACTCTCCCACACAAAATCTGACAATAGTTGCTCCTACCTCTACTTGAAAAATAGTTTTTAATAGGGTAGGCTTCAAGGTCATGAAACACAGATGACCCACAAAGTTTTAAACCATTCTAGAGATGCCTGGAAGCCTGCAATTTTATCCAAGGACCTCTGCAGAGATTAATTCCTTATCACAGGTTATACTCACTATAATCATGCATGTTCTGCATATTTAACAAAGCTAATTAAATGTCTATATTGGCATTTATTTATCACAATTAATAGTAACTGGAATAATAATCTGGTCTTATAAAAGCTCCCAGACTAAGTACACTCTATTGATGTGACACTCTCCACAGCATGATTTAAAGTGCATTTTTTATGTTCACTCATAGCCAAAATGGACCAGTTTCTGCAGGTGAGAAGTCTCACTATTACTCCTAACTTAAGTCTTAAAAAGCCTACTCCTATCTCTTCTAAAATTCAAAAAGGAAGCTGAAAAATATTTAGGGATGAAGAATGTCCATCCAAACCTATAAACACAAAACTGTGAGGAATTCCCTACTAGTATATTTAAGTATATTTACCTTATGGATTGGTACAGGCACCACTGAACTCCATCATCACTACAGATGAACCAGCATTACTTCAGCACTATCCTCTAGAAGTTATCCACCTGCAAGCAAGAGAAGATACAACAAATTGAGGAAAGTACATTTTACAGCAAAAGCCAACCCACAGTGCTTCTTCCCCCCATTTCAAAGAAGTCACAAGTTTAGGTTTGCAGATTATTCTGTTGCAAGTTTTACTACTTCTCTTTTAAGTAGTGGAGGATTGACTGGCTTGGACTGGACAGGAATGGCTCAGTGACAGGTTGCATGGCTTATGGATTCTCATTCCTTTTCAATGGTGCACTGCCATGTTAAATCCATAAGTTGAACGACAAAATTTACTGAGAACTAAACAGTAGTTCAAAGCTTTTGGGTTTGTGGTTTGGTTTTTGTTTTTTTTTTTTTTAGTTGGAGGTCTTCATGTCTACTATATTCAAGAGCATCTTTTCAACTTCATGGCTTTACCTGAGTCACTACAAACTTGTCACAGGTTTTGCCACATGTACTAGATATCCCTGTAAATGCAGTGTCAAACTAGAGTCAGGCATCCAACTAAACATCAAGTTTGCAATGGCTTGCTTCAAACTCCCAATAGTCCAGCTGGTATTGTCAATCTAAACCAATTCCTCATTTCACAAGGCTTTAATTTTGTTACAATACAGTATAGATGCAGCCTCTTTAAGCATCTTCACTGAAAGATACTGGGCACAAAATACCCCCTCCCAACACTACCTGGTATCTGGCTAGACTGAGCTGCATTATGCCTTTAGTTTCAAAATTGGTGCAATAAATGCTTTTATCCAAGAAGACTGTTGAATTTGGAGAACTTCTAATGTACTGGAGGATTTCTTAATTTTCTTTTCCTTTTTTTTTTTTTTAATCTACACAGCACTTCCATTGCCATGATGTGCAGCTTCTCTTATTGTACTAGAGGAAGATAACTTGGTTCAATTTTGACTTAGACTGAAAAACTAGTTTGCTTTGCTTACCATCTTTGCTGTTTCACAGGCATTTGATGCTTTAAATCAGCTGTGGAATGCTGAAAGATTCACTTGTTTTTATGAAGCCATAAGCCTTTGAGAAGTTGGAGAGAAAGACTTCTTTGCTTATCTTATTTTCTCCTTTGGAATCAAAGCTGTTCCTTTAAAAGTGAAACACTACAGAGTTGCAAAAATTTGAAACAGTGTGAGTAAGCATCGTTTGGCAGCTTCTCTGATGGAATGGGTCAATTTCTTTCTTTATTTTTACAGTATTCTGCAGCTGAACTATATGTACATGATATATTTGGAGGGGAGACTTTTTCAAACTCCCCCTCTGTAACAGTAGGAATGCAGAAAATAGTATTATCCACTTGCTTTTTCAGGTTTAGTGAATGATATCCTCTATTTTTCTTTACACAAGGATCTGAAGGCATTTTGTACTGAGAACACTGTGATTTCAAATTCTAGGCACAACTGAATTGTATGTGGAATATCCCCACCACCCTCCAATTAACAAGCAATTCTTTGTTTCAAAATGAGATGCTGAACATGTAGAACAATCCATCTCCATGTTAGATGGTTGAATGTTGTGTGGAAGATCTTAAGAACTGCTTGTTCCATTCATGAGGAAAATCAGATGGGAAGTGTGGCATTTCAGGGAAACTTTACTTTGAAAATTACAACACTAGTACACAGCTCAAGTTTCATACATTTAACATCTGCTTTCTGAAAGAAATGTTAACAATTTTGAAATGAAACTAAACATAATGGTTTAACTTTTCCTCACAAAAGCATAAAAGTCATGGAGGGGAAAACTTAACAGGCAACAATAAAAAAAAAGGTAAAAACAACTTTTCCTTTTAGTAGTCCTCTGGTAGTAAAGATAGAACAACTTCCACTTTGCATGGGGTTTTTTTTTGAGAAGTAATCTGTCTTGGTCCAAAAGTTTTAAGTGTTTTTAGTATCTGCTTCTGCCTCCACCTCTATCAGATCTGCTTCCGCCACGGCCACCACCTCTGGGTGCTCCACGGCTTGAACTACTGTAAGAATCACGAGGAGGTGGATAGCCCCTTTCCATGGACGGGGGAAGACCCCTGTCTTGTCTTCCAACACGATCACGGCCACTTGAGTAGACATCACTTCTGCTGCTTGAGTAACTTTCTCGGCTTCCATATCCATCTCGTGTGCTGCCGTAATCGTCATAGCGACTGCTTCCACCATAAGATGGCGGGGGCCCTCGTGCAGGTGGAGCACTACGTGAGTTACCTGCAGGGTCAATGGTCAGGTAATATGGCAACACCATAAGTTATATAGAACAATTTCAATCTGAATTTACAGAATTGCTGCATTTAAAAGGTTTACTGCTACTCTTTTTGTATGTATTGAGATGTTCTTAATATAATCTGCCACATTAAATGGTATTTAAAGTGGGGCTTGCATATCAGGCAGTGAGTGGTTTTAAAGACTCTGAAGGGATGAAGACGGTGTTTATTCAGGCAGGCTCTTTACTGGGTATTCCAGAACAGCTTGTTATTTTAGAGAAGAAACTCAGCCATATTTTCCAGAGATAGTTGCAATTCTGAACTGTAGACTCTGCTTCTTTAGCTTATTTAACATGATGATCAAATGATAACCAACAACTGCACTTTCACTTCAGGGGGGGGAAAAAAAGTGTGCCACTTCCCCCTAAAGCATGAGCAACCTAGAAACGAGATTTTATGACACCTGTAGAGATTACTACATGATCCTCAAAATAGATTCTTACCATAACTCTCATAGGAATCTCTGTAGGAGCCTCCACTTGGATGATCGGAGTAGTCTCTGTCACGTCCCCCACCGTATCCATCACGATCACTATAGGAGGAAAGACTACTAAGACTTAGTATAAAATCAGTGAGATTACAGCAAAACCAAAATAGCAAGGAGAAAAATCCAACAGTAGCTACCTATATCCCCTTGAGGGGTATTCATCCCGTGAACTGGAATGACCATAGTCACGATATGCGTAGTCTCGCGGAGGTGGTGCATAGTCTCGCGTATCCCTGGAACTGGGATAATCTCTGCTTGAGTAACTAGAAAGAACAAGAAGTGAGGCGTTAGCCATGTCACAGCTCAAAATATCAGGGAAAAACAAAAAAGTCAAACTGAATTAGTAAAAGAATTTACCCGTCTTTAGTGCTATAGCCATCATCTCTTGGAGACATGTAGACATCTCTTCGTGATGGCATTGGTTCTCTGCGTGGAGGGCCACCATAACTGTCTCTTCCACGTGACACAGAAGCTTAAAAGAAACAGTTCAAGAGTTGAAATTTTTTTAAACTTAATTAGCATTTAGCCACACAGAAGACTCCTCAAGGCAAGTATTGGCAGTGACTTAAAACGATCTCTGTAGCCTACATACATAATCACAGAATCACAGAATTGTAAGGGTTGGAAGGGACCTTAAAGCTCCTCTAGTGCCAACCCCCCTGCCATAGGCAGGGACACCTCCCACTAGAGCAGCTTGCTCAGAGCCCCATCTAGCCTGGTCTTCAAAACTTCCAGGGATGGGGCTTCCACCACCTCTCTGGCAACCTGTTCCTTTTCCACTTCTACAGTTTTAAAGCAGCACTAACAGGAACGTATCTATGAATCAAACCAAACTGTTTCAACGGCTACAGAATTATACTGGTATGAAGAGAATCAATAGACTAGAAAAACCAATACACTCTTCCACAGCACATTTGAGTTAGAATCAATGATTTGCAACAAAGACTAAGGTACTACAAGCTGACAAAGCAACAAAATAACTGAGGAAGTCCTTACCTCTTCCTCCCATACTGCTGCTACGCACTGGTCCTGAAGGTGCAGATCTCTTAGGTGGAGGGCCTCCACTTCGTGGAGGTGGACCTCTCTTCATGGGAAGTGGCCCTCGAGAAGATCCTAGAAGGATAAGCCATGTATCAACTTATTTCTGTGATACTCACCTGTACGCCTCTAAAGCCTGAACTGCAATAACCTAGGTGCTGGTTTTACCACTAAACTACTAAAACTGGACCTCAAAGCCTTCTCTTGTGTTTTGGCTACTACCAGATGCTACTGGAAGAATTGAGAGCCCACAAAGCTAACTGCCCACAGCCTAAATTCCTATCAAGAACTGTCTTTTAGAACTCATCCAAGAGCCATAGGGTGTGACACAAGTGAGAGAGACAGCTGGTATCTGTAATCAGTTACAACTTAAATGCTTGACAAGTTACTGTTCTCAGAAGACAAGAGCCACCTGGGAAGATGTGCTAGAGAAGATCCTACACAGAGAGGGAAGAGAAGCTCTACGGAGTCTGCAGAACCTACTACACAGACTCTTCAAGACCGGAGTCTTCAGTATTTCCAGAGCTTTTTCTGCATTATAGCTTTTATTGTTACACCTCAGGTGCTGCTTGTCATGATACTGAAAAGTCTCTGAATAAATAGCTGTATCTTAAGTTAAAGAACATCCAGTATCAAGTAACGTACTACACCCTTCCACTTCAAAAAGCTTCAACACCACACTGCTATTTTATAACAAACAAGTTAGCTTCCCTAACTCCCACTATGATCTAGAAGGATGAGCCCTGGAATTTACTTAAGTTTAGACCTGTTGCTAGTAAGACTGAAAGGCAGCTCCCTTTCCCTGGTGGAACAGAATCGCTTTTTCAACTTGAATACCAGAAAGCTTCCTTTCTCACGTGCAGGGTAGGAGTTTTGCTTTTCTTTCATAGCCAAAAGTCAAGTGGAGTGTTAGTTGTAGAAGGGAATTCTTCATATTTGAAAGCTTTTTCTTAAGGTGTACTTGCCTAAACAAAAATTTGACTAAACTGCCGAGATCATATTTCATCACAATTAAGAACAAGGAGTGCACTATTCAGCTGTTTTGACCTTTTTTTTTCCAGTAGGATTATTGTCATCTTCCAATGGGATTTTCTTGTATGTTGTCCAAGTATATAATGAGAGAGGTAAATACATACCCAAGTGACTCCCTCTTGAAGGTGGTCCTCTCGCGCCACTTCCGCCTCTTCCACCTCTAAGGCCCCTGGGAGGCCCTCTGCTTCGTGGAGGGGGTGGCGGCCCACGCCTACCACCACTTTCAAAGGATGGCTTGGTTGCTTGTTCCACTTTAATTGCTTTCCCATCTAATGACTAAAGAAGAAGCTGCTTTACTTACTGCTCAGTCATGTTTGTATTTCTTAAATTAAGCCCCTCTTGCTTCACTATTATAGGGCTTCCATTTTATAAAGTTAGAGCAACTCTAGAACTGATTTCAGTCTTCAGCATTAGTCCCCATGTACTCAGCAGCACGGTGGGCCTAATTTCTACAATACTTCATTCTTGTTGTATTGATGAAAAAATACAGAGCAGCATCAGAAAGCACTGTCAGTGAAAACACAAGCGTCCAATGATTTATTACGGCAGCCCCATGTCATTTATTCTGCAAATGAAACAGGATTTATGAGCTCCAATTTACTTTCAATTGCCACGGACTTTTGTACCAAACTAGGACTGCACCAGGAGTTACAGAGGATTAAGCTGAAGGTATCTTAGCATCACAGTTGGGATTTCTGGCAATGGGGAGGCCGTTTAGTACAGTTTCTTGATGTCCTGATAAAACGGTGATCACTGAAGTATTTAGAAGTAATTTCAGCATCTACAAAGCAGACCAAGTATGATAATTCACCTCTTTTCTACCATTTCAAGCTGGGTTTGCAAAAAAAGGTGACTGTCACAGTTATTCTATCACTTGCTTTTCCAGAGTGGAGGTGCTCTGTGGTTTTGGTTTTGTGGGGTGTTCCGATTGATTTGGGGTTTTTTTGGTGTGGAAAAAAAGTGGAAGCCTTTTCTGGAATACAGACCTGCAGCCAACTACAATAGCTCAAACATGAGCAGGTGGTAAGACATACTGATCAACTCAACAGAATTAATTGCATTTCTTTATCATCTTTCAGACATCATACATCTGGTAATCATAGCAGAGCTAAGATCACAAGCTCTACTGAAGTTAGGTTACTGCATCTCTCTCCTTGCAAGGATGGTTTATTTGCCTTTTTTAGCAGTTAAATATTTAACTCTGCTATGACAACTAATGAATTATATAGGCAGTGTTACTGCACTTTGCTGCAATAAATGAGTAAGAATATGAGTGCTAGTAATGTCTTACTCTAGTGCTGACAATGTTTTACTGAGGTACTGAATTTTTTTTTGTTCTCCATTGAAATCTTGCCCTCTGTCAAATTATCCACTTTAGTAGCTCAGGTAATCTGCCACCAGATGTAGTCATTGCTACTGTTTGAAAAAACTGCATTTATATCCAGAGGTCCCAATTTGATCCATTGCGAGGACAAGTAATTAAGAACTACTACCAAAATCATATTGGTCTTGGCTTTGATATAATAAACATTTTACTTACGGAAGGTTCCTCAAAAAGCCTTTTGGCCTGACACGCTGAAACATTCCAGGAGTGAGCATTAGTGCTCCTAATCACTGGAAGTTCTCAGTTTGTATCATATTATTTTGCCAACATCATCATCATTCATCTGTTTCAGTCAACCTTCTCTAAACAAAACAGTGGGCTTGAAGCCTTAGCCATCGTGACCACTGCTGTCCCCAACTTCATGGCAGATTCCTGACAGCTTGTTTGGGGGCTTGGAAACCAAGCACCATACCCTTCTGCTAGCACAGGTTCTGAAAACCTAGATGCTAGGTCCAAATTCTTTCCTTTATGTAGGAGGCAGAGTTTTCCTTATTTCTCCTCCTATTTCCTTCTGCCTTGCACTTGTGCATCTTACCTAGCCAAAAGGATAGGTTTCTTTTGAAACTGCTTTATGCAAGCAGTCTTGAAGAGCTATGCCCAAGGTCTAAAAGGCCTCTCTGTAAGTCCAAGAAGATTGGTTTTGGTTAACCAGAAGAGATTTCCAAAATTAGCCCTGTTTTAAATGAAGAGGGGACTTCATTTTATAGATTCTTAGCTCAAGAAAGGTCTCATCTCAATGAGCAGATAGATAAAACTCACACAAGCCACCTCAGAACACTTTTTTTTTCGTTAGCCCAAAGCACCAGCTATCAACATGAGCACTCTCATTAGTTGGTGTTTATAACCTTGATTCAGAGTGTTCCAGTAGCATTTTTAGTATGACATGGGCACCACAGAAGCAGAGTCACCTTGGTGCTAAAAAGCAAGAGAGTAATATACGATACAAGTCATTTCAGGATAATAATAGATTTGCGATCATAAAAAATCCTAGATGTGGAATGAACAATCTATACAGCTTTGTAAGGTGAGCCAAGGAACCTTAACCAAACAGAATTAGAGAACTGTCCTGCAAAATTGCCACAGAGAAGGCTAATGAAATTTGTAAAGTTTTGAGAGTGGGGCAGAAATCATTTATTCCAAACTTAAAGAAACTTGCATGGAACTGCAACCTTACACCAGATAGGACTTTCCTCTCCAATGGACCAATTTTACTGTTGATGCTGCAGTGACTTCACCATTTCTGCACGTTTCTTGATGGCACATCAAGTGGGCTTCCTTTCACCAAATATATTCAAGAACGGTTAGGCTGAGCTTCTATATACTGTATTGCTTCTTCATCAGAAGAATTGGAAACACTTTCTGCCGATTAGAGGAAAGCAACCTTCCATAGCGCTGAGTACAGTTTAGACTGGTATTTAGATTGCACTATTTGCTTCCAACCTCTTGACACAGTCCAGCTGGCTTGGCAGGTCTACAATGGAATTAAGGCTTAGGCTTGTCCTGGATATTTCCTCTAAGATCAATATCCTCCCTTTAATTATCCATTTTGTCCTCAGGGCGTAAAATCAGAATATCATGAGAACAGCCTACTCCACTAAATGACCATTACAGACTTGGAGCATTCACACTCATTTCCAAGTAAGCATACACATTTTGTGATATCAGGATGTAGACTTGACTACCATGAAGGCTCTTCTTAAAGAAGGTTAGTAACTTATTACAGTGAAGTACTTCTAACATTCCTTTTGTGCTGCTCAGACATGCTAACACTGATCCAATTCTGCAGAGAAAGTAATTGAAGTGAGAAACTCTCCACCCCCACTCTAAAAATCATTATCTCCTGACCTCTTTCTGCAGAGTTGAAATTAATCTTCAACAAGCAAGCTTAGACTAGTCTGTACTTGTCCCATTTTAGAATTTAATATAATTAACCCCCTTCCTTACTCCCACTCAAAAAGAGGCAAAATACTGGATATATTTTGATGAACATTTGAGAAGCAAAAATTCAAATGCAAATTCACTCTTGCAGAATCTATATCAGCCCCTTCTACTGGCTGCAACTTTGAATTCCTTTGGAATGACAGGATAAGCAACATGCTGGTGATGCAGTACACTTTCTCCTGGCTAGACAGGTCAATTAACTCCTTACAGACTGCTCCAACTATTGTTTGCACAGTGCTTCTGCTGCTGCTTCTTAATGGCTTGAAATTCTCATGAACACTCCAATCCATCACTTCCAAATGGACCGAAAATCTCCAAGTTGTGATTTATTATAATGCTCTTTCCACAGTAAGCTTCAAACATTGCTTCCTCCTCAGATCTAGAACACGTCTTTTTGAGGTATAAGCAGTAGTTATTGTCCAAAAAGCCTTCTGAGGATGAGAGACTACCTCATGAACTTCCTTCCCATCTTTCATATCCGCAGTCAAACCAACCTAGATCATTACTGAACTGGAACTATACACAGCAGCACCTCTAGGTGTCAGAGAGGTCATTTTAAGCCAAATCCCAAGAGAAGATGTTCTTTATAAAATTTTATACATTATTTGCTGTTCAAGTTTCAAAGCTGATGAAGGTACTTTTGCATTTGTAGTGTTGAAGAGAAAAACCATGAGACTGATGATCCACAAGGCTGTCCTTCCCAATTTCTTCACAGTGATGAAGCTGGTGCATTCCAGAACATGTAGACATTACTTTATCCGCAAACATTCCATTTCATTTAGCTTCTTTACTAAGTACTTACTACTTTGCTGAATGTTTCCAATGTGACCCAACGCATGCCACAACATTCAAGATTTAGAACAGCTGGTGATAATTTTCAGAGGGATTTTCATTTAAAAGCTGCACTCCACAATGCTTAGGATTAGTGACTGCACTCCTTTCAGTGTGACAGTTAGTTGGTGGTGCTTGAAGTTACCTTATGTCAGGGTTCAGTGTAATGACTACTTCTGCAGTAAACAAGTCTTCCGAACTGTAGCAAACTACACAATGAAGAAATAAACCCAATAAAAGGCATACATTCAAGGATGTTTAGGCTGGTACAGAAAGGACATTATCTGACTTGTCACTCTCTGCCTTGACAAAAACTAACTTGTTTAGAAAGGAAGCAAGTCTCCAAAGGAAGTAACACTAATTGTCCTGAAGCACCCAGAAACTTAGTACACACAGGATAAAACCTGCTGTAATAACACAAACCAAGGAAGTTTTACTTTGAACACTACAGCAAGCTCATTTTCTTATCACTGAAGTGCAAATATTTGTTATGCTTTACTTACTGACTGCAAGGACTGGCATTTTTCTTTCACTTCAGTATCTTATGCTAACAAGACAAACAGCTATCAAAATCCCAAAGGTTAATTAAATCACAATCAGGTAGAGGCTTCTCTACCTTGCATGAATGGCATCTCATAGACACTGCTTAAAAAAGGCCAACACAGCACAACCTTAACACGACCATTCAGATTACACACAGAAGACCAGAGTCTGAAATTCAAGTTAACCAAGACAGCTTTCACTGCCTGAAGAGACAGCATCAAGTAGATAAGCAGCTGTTGATCACCAATTTGCATCTAGCTTTTCAAACATGTGCCAGTACAGACACAGATCACAACAGCCTACAGTCCTCTGACAAACTATCCTGCTATTTATCCTAGGACTTTTGCTCCAAATTCCTAGGTTTTTCTATGTCAAGATATTACATATGCATTAATTTTTTATCTCCTTTTAAAGTCATATCATTGCCCTATAGGGTATAAACAGGTAAATTCAACTACTGGCTAACTGCACAGCTATTTCCCATTTACTGAGAAGAAGCTCCTCATACATGCCAAGGAGATTGATGATGCAACTCCACATGTAGGAGGTTATCAGGAGATTAGCAGATAAGTGCATCAATGCTCCAGTACAGTAGGGAAGTCACATTCAACCCATAGTAAGGGCATCATTAAGAGTTTTCAGGGTAAGTTACTTCCCTACAGTGTAGTTTACACCGTACTGCATTCAAATATGATAAAAACATTATAGGAGACATGCAAGAATGAAGAGCTGCCGAGTAAAAAGCCCTCCATCACCAACTAAAAACATAAAAGGAGAATATAACTGACTTGAGAGTCAGACTTCACTTTCTACTGTCAAATCCATGATCAGGAGAAAGTGATTACAGCTTCATGGAGATAACACTTGATATGACTTGTCTCGATAATCTTCTAACCCATTGTCTTTCACTATTTTATTACCAGTTAATTTAACCCAAAGCTCAATACTGCTGGTCAGTAGCAACAGCAGTATATAATTGGTGTTAATTCCTACCTTTCCATTCATATCTCTGGCAGCATCTTTTGCATCTGCTGGACTCTCAAATGTGACAAATGCAAATCCTCTGGACTTGTTGGTTTCACGATCTTTCATCAAAAGGACTGCAGAAGAAAAAGCCAGGTTATCCTTTCCTGTGCTTAGGTAGTAACACTTAACCTCTATTTAACCTTTTAAGCTCAGAACTTCTTAGAGGACATGAAAGCACTATCACATCAATGATCAATGCCTAGAAAGTCATCACAGCCATGTTGTTGCTTGTTTTTTTAGTCACTTAAAATAGAGAGGTTTTTACCTTCCACAATGCGCCCATATTTGCCAAATACAGTCTCCAGGGCTTTTTCATTGGTCTCTGTGTTCAGGCCCCCAATGAAGAGCTTCCCAGGACGATCTGCTTCAACCATTTTGATTCTGCAAATGGCCTATTAAAAAGATAAGGTTGCTATTAACAAAACGTCAAAGTACCACAGAATTCCATTATCAACTCATGGAACATAAAGGACTTCTTTCTTCAAAAGTACAAGCAAATTTTCTTGAGCAAGGTGTCAATTAAGAAATCTGAAGCATAATGAACATAGAATTTTTTTAGACTGAAGCAACTAAGAGTATTGCCTTTGGTTACTACTCACATTATAATCTATTCTAAATCAAGTTAACTTATAAAGTTAGATAAAGCAGTGATGAGAATTCTTTTAAGATCAAGTTGTATTGGTGAGCGTGAAAAGTCCTTCAGCATTACTATCTTTCTGCCCTTGATAGCAATTCTAGCACTCCCTCCCACCAAATCGTGTCACAAATGTTTTAAGCGTTCCCTTTATATATCAAAGTATTAACTTTAAAGTCAGCTTCATCGAGTATTGCAAATGAAGACCATCCTTTGAATTATTTAAAGTACATCAGTACTACGTCAAAGTCCAGGCCTGCACAAAGCTTTAACAGATATCAGACCAGCACGGCAGTTAACACGCAGTTAACACCGTAACTAAACCAAGTCACAGATAACACGGGCCAGAGAATGACAAAAAGAAAAGAGCCAAAGACAAAGCACAGCCTCCAAGTGCCTGGTACAAGATCTGGCGCTTGTGGACAAACCCTACCCGCACGCCTCCAGCAAGTGGCGGGAAAGCCCACACCAGCTAGGACAGAGGCCCTGCGCAGCTCTCCACCACGCAAAACCAGCAAGAACGAAGCGGCCCCCTAGAAGCACCAGAACGGCAAGGGCCCCGCCGCCCGAGGCGGCAGCGTGAGAACNGGGGGCGTCAGACCCTCCGCGGGTCCAGCCACCTCCACAAAATGGCGGACACCTTTGGCAGGGATTCTTCTCCCTGCCGGCGCCCAACGACCGCCTCGGCGCTAACCCTATCGCGTACCTCAACCCCGGTTTGAGCTGTCCGCCAGGCCCTTCAGGCGCGGCTGCCGCTCTGTCTTTGTCCTTCTCGGGGATGGAGAGGCCCACGCGGCGGGACCTCAATCAGAAACCCCGCACACCTAAGATGGCGGCCACCGCGCCTCATTATGTTGGGACCCCCTCCCTTCGACCCGCCACAACTGCACTGCTCCCTCCACCCTACACAGTGGCAGGCAGACGGGGTAGCAGATCCGGCTAGCCGCAACTTGCCGCGGGCTCGCAGCGGCAGCAATGCGGAACACAGCGCTCTCACCCACGGATCGTGACTCTCGCCACGCCATCACCTCCCGCGGCCCGCTCCCGTCCCGCAGAGTCCCGCTGTGCCCCTCCCCAGAGCTTCTCGGGCCTAGCTCAACTTGGCTGGCAGCACTTACCTCCTCTCAGACCGAACTGCAACTGCGCAATGAGGGCGAACAAAGCCGCTGCCGGCCTTTATATGGATGACGTCACCAGTCGGCTGGAGCCCCGGATGCAGCCGGCGGTGAGCCCGGCAGGGGGAGACCGCAGCCCGCCGAGGTCCTTTGGGGCCGGCGCGGAGTTCCCGCCGCGGGCGGACTCGTAGCGGTGGAGGCGGGGGAGTGCCCCACAGCGGGGCTGCGGGGTGCAGTGTACCCGAGACGGGGGGTGCTGCGCCCCGGGGGCATGAGCTTTGATAAGTTAGCGGGGCTTGATCTTCCCGGCTGGGAAAGGCGGGTCGCGGCGGGTAATGCTCATCTCTTTGTCTGTGGGTTCCTCTGCAGGCAGCGCCTCGTCCCGCCTTTCAGCGCGATGGCCAAAGGAAGCAAAATCACTCACAATAGGATCAGTTTAACACTGGGGAAGTGTCTGTGAGGGAGGCTAATCCTGCTCAGCTAAAATAGTCTTGAAGGCTTTTTTAGTTTAATTGGTATGTGTGCACATCAATACACCCTCCTGGGAGACTGACGGCCAGCTGAAATGAGTGTGCTTTAAGATTAAGTATGCTGTTGATAGTAGAGAGTTTTGCACTGGTTCAACTCATTCCATTTTTTAATTACACTTGAGGTTCAGTTGTTCAGTTCTCTTTCGCTGGCTAAACCTGCTGGTTTGACAGGTAGGAAGAAGTCTCTACATACAAAAAATTGACTAAAGTTTCATCATTTAAAATCGTGGAGTATCTAAACTGGTATTAATCAATCCAGAAGTTGATAGTAGTTTAGTCACCCAGTCTAATTGCTACTTAGTACTTTAATTTTGAAACAAACATCGATTTTTCTGTTGCCTTCTTGTAAACTAAGTGATAAAACCAAAAGGGCTGCTGTCTGATCAGGTATTGTTGCAGTTTTCAAGCAGGCCAGCTATTCTGCAAGTCTGTCTGTCTCCATTCATTACCTTTCACAAATGCCACTCTCCTGGATGAATCCTGTAATGATAAACAATGTAGTTGAATTTACACTGCTGTCCATATAGAGGACAGTACTTTGGATCTCCCTTGTACCATGCTGAGTATTTTCATCAAATGTACTGGCCTTTTACCAAGTTCATATTTAGGGTTTATAATCAGTTCACATAAGACTCGTTCAGAATGAATAAAAAAGAAAATGTAATTCCCTCTAGATATATATATAGTAAAAAATCTAATAACTGAAAAGATGAGCTTAATACCTCCATGACGAAAAGCAATTTCCTAGGCAGGTGTCAGTTAAAGGTATTTCTAGAAATTCAGCATTTTTCCTCTGTAAAACTCAGACTAGAGTGCATTGAAAGCAGCACAAAATAATTGTTTCTGGCACTGACTTTGTCAACTATTTCTGAACTGGAACTCCCTAATGCAGTTCTCCTAAATCACCTGTTTGGCATCTATCCAAGACCCCTTTCAGTTTTGCAATACAAGGTGGATCACAGGTGGCTAAAAAAACATAACCCCAAAACCATAAAAACCCTAAAACAGGGTTGGAAGGGACGTTAAAGATCATCTAGTGCCAACCCACTTGCCATGGGCAGGGACACCTGGCACTAGAGAAGCTTGCTCCCAGCCCCAGCCAGCCTGGCCTGCAACACTGCCAGGGCTGGGGCTGCCACCACCTCTCTGGGCAACCTGGCACAGTGGCTCACCACCCTCATGGGGAAGAACTTCCTCCTAACATCCAACCTAAATGTCCCCTCCTCCAGTTTGGATCCATTCCCCTAGTCCTATCCCTACCTGACATCCTAACAAGTCGTTCCCCAGCCCTCTTGTAGCCCCTGCAGACACTGGAAGGTCACAAGAAGGTCTCCTGGGAGCCTTCTCCTCTCCAGACTGAATAATCCCAACACTAAGCTGCAGCTACCTGAAATGAAATGACAACTCAAATTTTCCAGGCTCAGCTGAAAAGTCACCGTACTGAGTTGGGGAAAAAGGTTTTATGTGAGCGCAGAAAACAAAAAGAGAAACCACCTCCCCACCGAGAGGAAGGTGATAGCCCGCCCAAACGTCCCGCAGCCAATCGCGGCCTCCGCGAGCACAGCCCCTGTGCCTCTCGCTGCCCTGCCTCAAGATGGCGCCCAGGGCCTCACCTCTTTACTGCGCAGGCGCCACGGCCCCAACGCCATCGTGACGCCGCCGCTGCCGGCCTTCGCCTCAGCTGAGGCCGCTCCGCCAGGCGCTGGCCGGGGGAGTCGAGGCTGCGACCTCGGCTAATGGTGCCTTCGCCCCTTCAGGCTGGAAGATGAGGCTGCTGGCGGCCGGACTCCTGCTGGTGGCACCTCTTTGCGCCGCCTTTTACCTGCCTGGCTTGGCGCCTGTCAGCTTCTGTGAGGAGGGTGAGGAGAGTGAGGGCTGCAAGGTGAGAGCCCTCGCGGGAGGGCCTGGCTTGGCTCGGGCGTTCCACATCCCTACCCGGGCCGCTCGGGGCTTCCGCATCGGGGGGGGGCGGGGGGGGGAGGGTAGAGAGGAGGGAAGGACGACTGCCAAGTATCCCTCGCCCCGGTGCGTGCTAGCCCTGGGCGTTGACCCTCAGGCGGCAACCTTTGCAAGCAGCAAACCTCCCCTTTTCCCGCTGAACTTAGCATTCAGCGCCGAGAGGCTCCCTTGCCGGAGCTTCGTTCCTTGCTGCAGCCTCCCGCGGCTGCAGAGCTGGCCGAGGCAGGGCGGCTGTGGCGTGGCCCTGCGCCGCGGCCTGTCAGAAGTCTGGGATAACTCTGCCGTGGGATAGTGAGCGCCGAAACTTGCCCAGCTCTTGCCAGATAGTGATGCGTTTCGTTTGAGGCGCGTGTGTCTGTCGGCAAGGCTGTAATTTGGATTTTTATTTTTTTTTCTCTTTTTACCCTTCCCTGCTTCAGTCACTAATCGAGCTCTTCGTGAACAGGCTGGACTCGGTGGAATCTGTTCTGCCATACGAGTATGATGCGTAAGTAAAGCTTCCAGAAGCGTTTGGAAAGCCTCTCTGCTCTTCTCAGGGCAGTGATGTAACTCCTGATCCAGTATGCATGACTCTTGCAAGCCATCTTTTGGATGTAGAGATGAAAGAGTAAATACAACATTCCCTGGCAAGCACAAGAGGGAGGAAAGAATGAAGGCCACACCTGTACCTCCTGAGCATCCTTGTTTTTTGTTAAAACAAGCCTGCTGGGTTTCTAATGGGTACATTGTTTTGAGCTGATACTAGATTTAGTGTTGACCTTTTGATAAGTTGAAAGTTCTTCCTGTTAGTCAAATCTAGGAAGACAGAAGACTTGTATTCCTTATTTCTGGCAACTAAAATAAATGAGAAGAAGGGTCACTGTTTTTACTTTTGCCACTAAGCTCTGTATTTAATTCTTGTTTGGGGTTTTTTCATTTTGATTCTTGTCTGTGAAAACTATTACCTCGTTTTGCATGTATTTATAAGCCTACAAGGCAGTGAAACACAGTATCACTAAAGAACTTGGTTTGGGGAGATATTTAGAGTTAATTGTAAATAGAAAATTAAAGGTAATCCTTCCCCCCTCCCCCCCCTTTTTTTTTCAGTTTTGACTTCTGCCAAGATACAGAAGAGAAAAGACCATCAGAAAATCTTGGACAAGTGCTGTTTGGGGAGAGAATAGCATCATCTCCATATAAGGTTCCTTTATCCCTTGAAGTTGATGAAGTTTAAATTTGATAGCCATCACCTAATGGCTATAATTCATAGACAAGATGAAGACATGATGGTTGTGTGTTTTATTTTTCTTTCTAGTATAAGCTTTATATGTAATAAAACCAAAATCCTTCCCACCCCAAAGGCA
The DNA here is from genome assembly GCA_013396975.1 of Bucco capensis. NCBI lineage: Eukaryota > Metazoa > Chordata > Aves > Piciformes > Bucconidae > Bucco > Bucco capensis. The sequence continues at coordinate 16,412 of VWZO01018894.1, read as the reverse complement.
TCTTAGGGTGGCTAATTAAAGTTAGGCAGCTGAGCCAGTAATCACTCTGTTCCTCTGTGATAGAGAAGTCCAGAAATTCTATCTTAAGCAGTTCTTTAGCAGCTGGGCATATAGTGGTTTAAGTGATCTGAAATAATTAGATTTTTTTAATGTAATGTTGAATGTTGTAAACCAATGGTTCAGGAACTGTTCCATACACTTGGTTGTACTATTAGGCAACTTCTGGAGGGGGAAGGGGAAGTCAAGCTGGGACTCACAGCTGTTCCCTGCTTGTACACAATTAACCCCCCCAATTTTTCATTGTTGATACATGTCACCTGAAATCTTCTGTAAAATGAATGTAACATCTCTAAAAAGCTGTACAATCAGCCTGGGAAAATTCTCAGCAGTAAAGGTCAAACACTAGCTCTTAATGCTCCCAAGCTGTGTACTGTTCAAGGACAGTTTTCAGACTGCTGGTGAAAGTGAAAACTGGGCTGTGTTTGTGTTTGAGGGTTGCTAGATAATCCAAATCCCTGTGAGAAAAAGAGGCAGCAGAGTTTCTGAGTCTGCTGCTCAGTCATTAGGGACCTAGCCACATCTTTTCATAGGCCTATTAAGGAGGTGATGCCTTCTCCCTTGTGTAAACTGCTCCTAGAATTCCTTTTCTCCTTGACTTTCTGAGCTAATGTAATGACTTTCTGAGCTTATGACTGTTGGCCACAAGAAGCTTTTAAACATGCAGCATGATGGGACATTTGGGCTGAATACCCCTTGAGTAGATGAAGTATTTTGGCAGTTATTTGTTTGAAATGACTGCACACTGCAGTAATTAGGAAATTAGCACTTCTGCCTTGATGATATCAGGATTTTCAGTCATGTTTTAAGTAGGTTAGCTAACAGGGCAATCTAACTGGGCTAGAATACAAAGCTGATACACAGACATGAGCACATTTGTCTTGGGTTGTGTCAGCACTTGAAGCTTAGATGGTGCACAAGTTGTTGCATTTTTAGTTGTAGCTGCAGCTCCTCCATGACCAACATGAAACATTCAAAAAGGGCGTAGCTAAAAGTCTGCTTTTATTTTGGTAGATGATTAAATGACCCAAATAAACTGGTAAAAGAAAAAAAGCACTATCTTTTCTACGCAAGATTTATGTAGAGGTAGTTTATGTGGGCTATTGAGTGAAAAAGAACTGCTGGTGCTGGATATATATAAATCTTGACCTTTCAGTTAAAGATGTTGTGTGGGAAATTCTGGCTTTAGAAACATTTATAGCAAGGAAGTGAAATACCTTAAAAGAATCAGTTTTACCTCAAAAAAAACCCCAAACCTAAAAGATTCCTGAAACAAACTTGACATTACTTTTTTTTTTTGGTGTGCTGTTTTTTTTAACAGTTTACTTTTAAAAAGCAAGAAAAATGCAAAAAGGTTTGTACAAGATCCTATGACCCAGGAAACAGTGCTGATAAAAGCAAACTGGCTTTTTTGAAGAAAGGAATGCAGCTGAATTATCAGCATCACTGGTGAGCTGAGATCTCTGCTTGAGGTTGGGTTTGGGGTGGTTTTGCTGCTTTTTTACATTGTCACCTATGCTCTAAGTGGTTGCTCTTTTCCCTCCTGTGCGATGGTTGTCCTCTGCTGTGCATCTTGTGGGTATTGAATGTTAAATGGCAGTGTGAAATAAGGTGCATCCCTTTCTGAGGGCATGTTCTTTGGTGATTTCTGTCTAGGATTATTGATAACATGCCTGTGACATGGTGCTATGATGTGGAAGATGGACAAAAATACTGCAACCCAGGATTCCCAGTAGGGTGTTTTGTGACTCCTGATGGTAGAGTTAAAGATGCTTGTGTTATAAATGTAAGTGGTGGAACTTTTTTCATTAGCATAGCAAATGTCATTTAATTTACAATTGTGTTTTTAAGCTTTCTTTGCCTGAGAAACACCAGATACCTCTGTAAACATGGTTAATGTTCAGCATGAGGGCACTGGCAAACCTGAGTGCCAAACTTGATCAATCTAGACAAAGCTATAAACCAAAGTACTGCTATCAAAAAGCCTTAGAAAATTAAGGTTTTGTCCTGCAATTTCATGTGTATCCATACTTCTTCATTCTTTGTCCATGTTGTATTTGTGTGCAAGACCTTTGATCAATTGCATCTAGAAGCTTTCTAGTGAAGACCTAGAAATGACCACTGTGTTCTAGTTGCAGAAGTTATGTCTAGCACAGTTTACAAGTTAAATGTGTCAGGTTTTTTTTCCCAGGTGGCTGGAAGAAAAACAGCTGTGACATATTGACAACAAGTTGAAATGTGTCAGTCTTCCTGGGAGTTCCGTGGTGAACTAGTACAGTTACAGATAATAGTGATACAGTTTTCTCTCTCCTGATGTGAGGAGAGAGCTCTGTGTTGTGACTCACATGATTTGCTGCTTGTATGCAGTGCAAGGTCTGATGCTTCTTGAAGTGATGCATTTATCATGCATGTTCAGTTCACTCTGTTTACAGTCACCTCTTCTAACTTGGTTACTACCTAGACTATGGAAAATGGCCTGTGAGGTGAATAACTTCTTCCAGGGAGGTGTTCAACTTTATTCCTTTGTATGTGAGGTTGTTTTTCTGTTGAATTGATACTGGTGTGTGTTGTATTGGAAGCTATTTAGTATAGCTAGAGTGAGAATGTCCTCCTTTTAGAAGCAGATATAGTTATCTCTTCCAAAATGGGGGCAGGAAAGGGGTTATTATCATGCCACAGTTTATCCTTGTGGTTATGCAGTTGGTGAGCTATATTATTGCTTCATCTGCTCCTTTACAAAGGGAGGAAACAGGTACCCAAAGATGAGGTTATCTGTGTGACACAGATATGATTCTAGTCCTTCCTCTAGTGGGAATCTTGATCATAGTGAAAGAAGAGAATTCCAGATGAATGTAATGCCATTTAATCCTGTTTCACTGGGGGCAGGAAAAGGACAGAAGCTGTATGGCAATGGGAAAATGGCTAATATAAACAATAAATAAATTGTTTTTACTTGGAAACTCAACTAGCAGTCAGTCGTCTTAGTCCCCTAATCCAAATTAAAGTGTTGAGGAGAAAAGAAAATCCAAGTCAAGTTATTTGACTTTGGTGTTGTGTTCTTCATAATTCCAAATTCTGAGAGGATAGGGATGGCAAAGAGGAATAGCTACTGAAGGTAAAAGGTTGTTTTTTTGAAGCAGAACCTAGTTTGTAAGTGTTGTAGCTGGCATGTCTACCACCAATACTGCAGGAGGCAGAGGAGGGAAGAAATGGTGCCTCCAGATTACTTGTACCTTGAATAAATGCATCTTTGAACTTCTTTTGGTAGCTTTTTGTGGTAAATACATTGAAATGTTCCTAGTAGCACTGATGTGATACTTTATTTGGTGGGTTTATCTTTCTATACTATAACCTAGCATGTATAAAAGTCTATCAATATTTTATACAGGTGTATTAAAAAAAGTGAATGTTGAAGTATTTCCTCTTGTGATTTGCTCCTTCCTTGGACAGTAGTCTCATTTGAAAGTTCTTGACTGCTTGTGCCCTCTCCTGTTGGAGAAGTTTCTCAATCTCTTGTTGCTATTTTGTAGTCAGAGTTTAACAAGAAGAACACTTTCTACCTCTTCAACCATGTTGACATAACAATCATGTACCATAGTGGGAAGGATGAGAACTGGCCTGGTGCAAGACTGGTGATGGCAAGACTGAGACCCCAAAGGTAATGTAAACCAACAAGTTCTAGTCCTAGGGATTCCTACCAGCAGTTGCAAACTTAGAAACATTACTTTGACTTCTGATAAAGCTTTTGGTATACTGGTTTGAGGGTGGCAGACCACTGGAACAAGCTGCCCAGAGAGTTTGTGGAGAGATTCACAACCTTCCTGGCTGTGCAACCTGCTCTAGGTAAAGCTGCTTTAGCAGGGGGGAGGTTGGACTAGATACTTCCAGAGGTCCCTTCCAACCTCTGCCATTCTGTGGTTCACAGCTGGGACCATTTACAAAGAGAGTTCCATGACTGTAAATGTAATTTAACTTTGCTTTTAAAATGTTCCCCAAATACCTCTTGATAGAAAAACTGCTTTTGCAGCCTCTTAGAACCTGACACAAACAGAAGCTTTCTCATGCTTTTATTGGCTTGCATGAGAGTGCATTACTTTCTTTTTAAGAAGTGTTTTCAGCTACACTGAGAAAGATGGGGACAGTTCCCCATGTCATCTCTGTGCATTGCTTCCCAAATGTACTTTGTGTGAATGTACAGTATTTGGACAGGTGTACTATTTCCTCTATTGAATACTGAGCTATAGGTGAAATATCAAGTTAATACTGATATTTAACACAGCAGAAGGTGATGACTAATTTCCTAAGAAGATTAACTTACTTTCTTCTTTGTTTCTGTGTTGACCAGAGAAGAGATGCAACAACTCAGATGCAGAAAGAAACAGAAGGGATTACTTTGGCCTGTTAGTTTGTTGATACTAAAAACTGCAGTCAGTTTATCCAATTCCAAAACAGGTTGCTTTTTTTTTGTTAGCTAAAGCCATTCCTGTTTTCTACAGAGATTAAGTATATTCTTAAATTACACTCCCACGCTTTCTCAAGTCGTAGAGAGACGTGTGATAGGTACAACATGACTTGGATATACTTGCTTTTCCTCATAGTGTGTGTTTTAGTGAATTCTAGTGGCTGTGCAAGTTCATTCCTTCTATTTACAGTGCCAGTGAGATTCTACCAGCCTTCTCCATTCTTTTACTGACACTTTCAGTTGCCTCCTGAAGGGTTAAAACATGAACAGTTGTCCCTCCAGCAGCGATGCAGACCACAAGAGGGCACAGTGAGGTTGCTCATAACTTCAGTGTTGTCGTTTTCTGATCTGGTGTTTTGCTTGCTGCTTTGCTTCAACCTTGAAGCTCTCCTGATAGGGAATATTTGTGGTTGGAGCACTCTGAGCCTTTCCTCAAAGTTTTGATGGTTTTGTGGCTTGGCTTAGCTTTTTGGCATATAATAATGCACCTAAAGTAGAAATGATTATCTAAATGGGGTAAATATGTCTTGCCCAAGAGGGTGTGAGAGGGAAGCTCTTTTCTGCTGGTAGGGGAGTGAATTCAAGCAAACCTTAGAAAACAATTTGTCATCCTGAAGAGCATATGCAGCTTTATTTAACTTTTTTCCCCCCCTTTTAGCTACAAACATACAGATGAGAACAACTTAAGTTGTGAAGGTCCACCTATGGAGATTCCTGGAGAATTCACCAATAAACTCAATTTGATCTACACTTACTCTGTGACATTTGAAGTAAGTAATTAATCTGTTACATCAATATCAAATTCCCCAAAAGAATGAAGTAAAAACAACTGTATAATTTGCTAATAGCCCTAACTGAATTAAAGCAGTGTAAATACCTGTTACTTGACCTTTGCTGTAGTTTGACACTTGGAATGTGTAAATAAAGACTTTTTTTTCCCTCCCCCTTCTTTTATCACTAACAGAAAGGAAGTAGATTTAATAACTGCAAGAGTTGTCTTCCTTGAGATATGCTCTGCTTTCAGAGTTCAGTCAGGGTACTGAGAGCCTTGTGTTGAGGAAATGTTGATATTTGGAGCCACTTTTGTGTTAAATGCTGGCTTTGGCCTGGTGTAAAGATGCTTTTTTTTCTAGTGAAATTGCAGGTTTTGTCTCATTTTTGTATTTTTTTGAGTGGGTGGCCCTTTATCTTGAAGAGTTAATACTCTGATATTTACTTCATACTTTATTCAGCCTGTTAGGAGGAGATGAGGCTTTCTTCCAGCTGGGTTTCTACCCCAGCACAGGCACTGAGCCTTCTGTGGGGGGCAGAATAATTTGATTCAAGCTCCTTCAAACCCCTCGGTACCTTGGTTTCCAGTCTGTCCTGAAAGCATAGTTGTTTTTCTAATGTAAGACACCAATCTTAGAGGATTTGGCTTGAGACCACCAGCTTATTTTGTACAGGCAGTCAAGCAGCCCTCAGCTGCTAAGAGCTTTCACTTGACCAAATTGAATTTGATTTGAACCAATGACCCTGAGGTGCAAGGCCTCATATACTGTTACTTTTCCCTTGAGCCACTCAGTCCTCCTTAGGCTCTCTAATTTTACTCCATGAATGAGCCTCCTGTCTATTAACATTTGGGTTGAAGTCTTGATGATCAATTGCCTTGTAGACTCCAAATGCCTTGCTCTGGGGTGCAGAGCAGCTGAGGGCTAGCTGCTAGCTGGGATGGGTGCTGCCAGCAGATGGTGCTCAGCACATCTCAAGCAGCAGGCACTGCAGAACTGCTCCTCTTCTTGATTGGAAAGAACACCTGATAGGCTTGTAGTAGTACTTCCAAAATAAAAGGGGAGTATTTAGCAGGGAAAAGTATTATTCAGTAGGAGAATATGACCAGAATGCATAAAGCAGTAAAATGCTTGACTATATTTGGTCCAACTTCTGATGAGAAAGCTGTGGTACCTGCTTTAATACCTTGAATCCAGGATTGATAGCAGGCTTAGCTATTAATGCTGAGTGGAAGACATTTGATGTGCTTATTCCATTGCAGAGACTAATTTGTACTTGTTTGTCTTCATTCTATTGAATTTCTTTATAGGAAAAGAATAATATTAAGTGGGCTTCCAGGTGGGACTACATTTTGGAGTCCATGCCACATACAAACATCCAGTGGTTTAGGTAAGATTTGCATTTTTTCCACTGAATAACCTTGCAGGGGAGCACAAAGATTTTTTCATTGTTTTCTTTTTCTTCACAAAGATTTCTTCTTTGTGCTTCCAGGGATATATAAAGTCTGTTAGTTTTCAGGAGAGAAAACTTTCTTGTTTTCATGTGTGAAGTAAATTTTATCAGTCATCCATCTCTTGGGAGCAGTTGTAGCATTGCATTAAGCACAGGAATGCATCCTTAGTGTCCAAAAGGAAAGCAGCTTCCATTGCATCTTCATTCTGTAGAACATTTTGAGACCTTGCCACTCTGCAGTGTTCTTCTTGTTACTCTCTTGCTTTCTCTAAATGCCAGACGAGAGGTACATGTGTCCTGTGTGGTTTGTACTTGGCAGCTGCTTAGGGTGAAAGGAAGGGCTGCTTTTCCCAGTAAAAGATGTAGGTGAAAAGCTCGCTCTTATTTCCCTCTGTACCACACAAACAATGTCAGTTGATGTTGCAAGATGATGTGTTTGAAAAGGCTAATCATCCTCATATCATCATTGGTGATTCAGAACTTAAATCAGTCCAGCAGTTGAACTACCTAGGCAGCCTCATCTCCTCGGATGGTAAGATTGACAGAGAAATAGACAATAGGCTAGCAAAGGCATAGAGTGCTTTGGGAAAACTCTATCAAAGAGTCTGGCGAAATCAACACTTGAAGAAAAGTCCAAAGCTCAGTGTTTCTAGAGCCATTGTGCTGTCTACTCTTTTCTATGGTTCCCAATCCTGGCTCATNGTGAAGCCTGGCCATGAATTTCCCTCTGTACCACACAAACAGTGTCAGTTGATGTTGCAAGATGATGTGTTTGAAAAAGCTAATCTGATAAATGTCTCTACAAAGTATTAGAAGACATGATGTGGGTTTCATTGGTTGATGGATAGGAAATCTACTTGATGAAATCTGCTTTGAGAGCTGAAGCTGTTTCATGAAGGACATGACTTCTGAGCTAGATGAGAAGGAAATTAAAGAGAAACAATATGTAACTGTTGTGAGATTCCACTATATATCAGAAAATACTATTCTCCTCACTTCTGTTTCCTAAGAAATCATAAAGGTACACAAAACAGTTTTTCACTGAGTGAGAAAGTACTAAAAGGTATAAATCACTTAAGTTTGAATATCTAAGGCTATGTGGTGTGAGTTGGAATGCATCCCCTGTAACCTGAATAAGGGCATTGAAAGTTTAACTTTCTTTCTTTACAGCATAATGAATTCCCTTGTAATTGTTCTCTTCTTATCTGGCATGGTGGCTATGATCATTCTGAGGACACTTCATAAAGACATTGCAAGATACAATCAGATTGACTCTTCTGTGAGTAAGATTTAACCACTTTCATTGGGAGCATGTGTTTCTGGTGATAGTGATGGCTATCAATAAGTTTGGAATACATACTAAAGAGGTGTATAACTACCAAGAATTTGATACATGCTAATGGATCTGGGGATTAAAAATAGCTTTCTTCCCATTTCATCTTTTCTAACAGCAGGAATACATAGATGTGGCAGTCTTCTAGCATCATTTGATGAGCTTGGAATATACAAGGACATACAAGGTTTTAGAAGTATATGGTAGTAAAGAAACTCATATTTAAAATGGAAGTCCATTTCTTCCAATGAAAACCTCTTTTTTTCAGTAAATACTTTCTATCTAAAAAGCATTTTAGAGTATGAATAACCAGACTTTTGGAGAGAATAGTTATTTTTATTGATAACTGTATTTTTTCTCCCTCTCTTGGAGATCAGGCTTAAAACTCCTGCAGCCAGATACTGTCCCCATTGTCTTGAAGCTGCATTAGGAAACTCAGTTGCTGTAATTTCTCCAGTTCCAAAGCAATATTTCTTCATAGTAGTTTGTGGTATAACCTGTTCAGGAAGCAAGTGTGCCAGCATCTGAGTTGTGAAGTTTGGAGAGTTTGTGGTCTAAATTTCATGAGAAGTATGATGCTGTACAACTTCACTAAGCAATATAGTTAAAGAAAAAAACCTCTATCAGGTGATTATGGAGAAAAGGATCAAAATTAGCTGCTAACAATGGAGTAAAATGAATGTGATGACCGGTAGTTGTCTTGCTGAAAGTTATGGGAGAGATTCTCATTAGCATAGACTAATACAGATTGATGTTGCCTTTTTTGTGGCTAGAAAGTGTGGTGGAATCCCCATGCTTTGTCTCCAGTTAGGAGACCATAGCATTGCGGTTCATGTGCAACACAACTTGTGACCTTTAGCTATGTTAGAGTCACTTGGAGTGTGTGTAAATGATGATATGTGTGTATATATTTTTTACAAATACAGTTCTGCTGATGATCACTGTGTCATACTGTGCCTGGTATAGAAGCACAGAATTGTCAGGGTTGGAAGGGACATTAAAGCTCCTCTAGCCCCAACCCCTGTGCCTGCCATGGGCAGGGACACCTGGCACTAGATCATTTGCTCCCAGCCCCAGCCAGCCTGGCCTGCAACACTGCCAGGGCTGGGGCTGCCCCCACCTCTCTGGGCAACCTGGCACAGTGGCTCAGCACCCTCCTGGGGAACAACTTCTGCCTAGCAGCCAACCTCAATCTCCCCTCCTCTAGTTTGGATCCATTCCCCTAGTCCTAGCACTGCCTGACATCCTAACAAGTCCTTTCCCAGCTCTCCTGTAGCCCCTGCAGATGCTGGAAGGCCACCAGAAGGTCTCCTGGTAGCCTTCTCTTCTCCAGACTGAACAATCCCAACTCTCTCAGCCTGTCCTCAGAGGAGAGGTGCTCCGGCCTCTGAGTATCCTCGTGGCCCTGCTCTGGACATCTTCCAGCACCTCCAGATCTTTCTTATGTGTGACTTAGCAACAAGCTTCAGTCCCTGTGTTACCTGACTGAATTTACTCCTTAAAATGGGAAAGGGGCAGGTCCCTCTGGTGGCTTGCTGTCTTGGTGGAAGAGACTGTAACTTATTGCGAGTTGCAGACTTGCTCAGTTGACAGAGAGAGAAAATTACTCCTTCTCATTGGTAAAAAGTGCTGTCTGCAAGCCAAAGATGAGAAATAATGTCAGATACTACAAAGGTTTGAATTTTTGCTGCCTATCTGGATAAAGAAGTATTTTAAATTCCACAACAAATGTTTCCTATTGAAACTAAACCATCTGAAAGGAATTTTATTCTTCTTTGTGGTTTTGATATTTAATATCTTTTGTTAATGCAAATCCAGAGAGTAATTAAAGTGGAAGAATTCTTCCACAGCCTTTAACTGATTGTTTTTGTGAAGCTCCTGTTTGATCTCTCAATTAAATTATGTTCAATATCTTAGATTGTGTTGTATTTTATTAGTTGGTCATTCTTAATATAGTAAAGACCAAGACTTGTAGAAGCTTGATTAGTTTTTATGGATAAAAGCAGTGATAGGTGTGACTTTCAAAAAACCACACTTTCTTTTTCTGGCAGTTCAGACTTAGAGGAAAATGTGATTTTTAGGCTTCTCTAAGCAAACCTTTCTTTACTGAAAGACCTCTGATGTGTTGGCATTATACTTAGATACCTGGTATCAGTTTCTTTGCAGGCAGAGTGTTGTTTTGTGGTTTGGTTTTTTTTCCCTTTTAAAACTCAAAAGTGTTATCTTATGCCTAATACTTCTCAATTATTGTATTAGTATATCAGATTTCTGAAACTTTCTAGCTAACAAATGGAAGCAGAGGTGTCAAAATGGGGAAGGCAAAGAGAAATCTTCCAGACAGAAAAGTGTAATTACATAATGTGTTGCAAGTTAAGATGCTTCATGTCATTCACCAGCTTGCTCTGTCTAACTCTATGGTTTTGTGTGCTGTAATTCTAGTGGTAAGCAATCCATTGAACTCAGCTTAGTATTCCTTGCTTGAGTGAAGCCTGTAGCTTCTAACTTCCTAAGGAAGAGAGTGGTGGTCTTGAGGGGTTGGTTATTTGCTTGGTATGTTTTTGTGAGGGGCAGGTGTGTGTTTTGGGTGACTTTATTTAGAAGTGTTACTCTTCAGTGGTAGTTCCCTGGAGCTGCTGGGCTGAGGATCTCACCCCAGTGCCATCTCTCTGACAGTGGCACAAAGATTATTGGTATTTGCCCTTAGAGATTCCAGGGAGCAGTCTTTTTTTTTTTTTGGGGTCCAGGGAATATTTCCTCCTTTTCCAGTATTGTCATTGAGGCTGATGTGCTTTGTAATGGAAGCAGAACAAGAGAAATGCTTGAACTAGATTGCAATGCCATAATCCAAGTTAAGTTAAATGGAATGCTTTGTTTTACTTACAAATTTAGAATGCTGTTACATGGTTTGGCTAATTGCATTTTGTTGGGTTTCTTTTCTTGCTTTGAGATGAGGATTTTCTTGATCAATCCTGCCTGTTTCTTTCAGTGAACCATTAGGGGGTTATAAAATCAATGAGTGATGAATGGCAGGCAATTAGTCTGCCTTTGGATCTCAATTGGAAGTTAATCAAACTTTAAATATGTATGCATCTTGTTTGTGTNAGTTTGGATCCATTCCCCTAGTCCTAGCACTGCCTGACATCCTAACAAGTCCTTTCCCAGCTCTCCTGTAGCCCCTGCAGATGCTGGAAGGCCACCAGAAGGTCTCCTGGGAGCCTTCTCTTCTCCAGACTGAGTAATCCCAACTCTCTCAGCCTGTCCTCAGAGAAGAGGTGCTCCGGCCTCTGAGTATCCTCGTGGCCCTGCTCTGGACATCTTCCAGCACCTCCAGATCTTTCTTATGTGTGACTTAGCAACAAGCTTCAGTCCCTGTGTTACCTGACTGAATTTACTCCTTAAAATGGGAAAGGGGCAGGTCCCTCTGGTGGCTTGCTGTCTTGGTGGAAGAGACTGTAACTTATTGCGAGTTGCAGACTTGCTCAGTTGACAGAGAGAGAAAATTACTCCTTCTCATTGGTAAAAAGTGCTGTCTGCAAGCCAAAGATGAGAAATAATGTCAGATACTACAAAGGTTTGAATTTTTGCTGCCTATCTGGATAAAGAAGTATTTTAAATTCCACAACAAATGTTTCCTATTGAAACTAAACCATCTGAAAGGAATTTTATTCTTCTTTGTGGTTTTGATATTTAATATCTTTTGTTAATGCAAATCCAGAGAGTAATTAAAGTGGAAGAATTCTTCCATAGCCTTTAACTGATTGTTTTTGTGAAGCTCCTGTTTGATCTCTCAATTAAATTATGTTCAATATCTTAGATTGTGTTGTATTTTATTAGTTGGTCATTCTTAATATAGTAAAGACCAAGACTTGTAGAAGCTTGATTAGTTTTTATGGATAAAAGCAGTGATAGGTGTGACTTTCAAAAAACCACACTTTCTTTTTCTGGCAGTTCAGACTTAGAGGAAAATGTGATTTTTAGGCTTCTCTAAGCAAACCTTTCTTTACTGAAAGACCTCTGATGTGTTGGCATTATACTTAGATACCTGGTATCAGTTTCTTTGCAGGCAGAGTGTTGTTTTGTGGTTTGGTTTTTTTTCCCTTTTAAAACTCAAAAGTGTTATCTTATGCCTAATACTTCTCAATTATTGTATTAGTATATCAGATTTCCGAAACTTTCTAGCTAACAAATGGAAGCAGAGGTGTCAAAAGGGGGAAGGCAAAGAGAAATCTTCCAGACAGAAAAGTGTAATTACATAACGTGTTGCAAGTTAAGATGCTTCATGTCATTCACCAGCTTGCTCTGTCTAACTCTATGGTTTTGTGTGCTGTAATTCTAGTGGTAAGCAATCCATTGAACTCAGCTTAGTATTCCTTGCTTGAGTGAAGCCTGTAGCTTCTAACTTCCTAAGGAAGAGAGTTGTGGTCTTGAGGGGTTGGTTATTTGCTTGGTATGTTTTTGTGAGGGGCAGGTGTGTGTTTTGGGTGACTTCATTTAGAAGTGTTATTCTTCAGTGGTAGTTCCCTGGAGCTGCTGGGCTGAGGATCTCACCCCAGTACCATCTCTCTGACAGTGGCACAAAGATTATTGGTATTTGCCCTTAGAGATTCCAGGGAGCAGTCTTTTTTTTTTTCTGGAGTCCAGGGAATATTTCCTCCTTTTCCAGTATTGTCATTGAGGCTGATGTGCTTTGTAATGGAAGCAGAACAAGAGAAATGCTTGAACTAGATTGCAATGCCATAATCCAAGTTAAGTTAAATGGAATGCTTTGTTTTACTTACAAATTTAGAATGCTGTTACATGGTTTGGCTAATTGCATTTTGTTGGGTTTCTTTTCTTGCTTTGAGATGAGGATTTTCTTGATCAATCCTGCCTGTTTCTTTCAGTGAACCATTAGGGGGTTATAAAATCAATGAGTGATGAATGGCAGGCAATTAGTCTGCCTTTGGATCTCAATTGGAAGTTAATCAAACTTTAAATATGTATGCATCTTGTTTGTGTTAATTTGCTGCTGCATTATGTATCTTTGCTAAAGACATTGCTGATTTGATGCAGGAAGATGCCCAAGAGGAATTTGGCTGGAAGCTGGTTCATGGAGATGTGTTCAGACCTCCAAGGAAGGGAATGTTACTCTCTGTCTTTTTAGGCCAAGGAACACAAATTTTCATTATGACATTTATTACTTTATGTAAGTAACTTTATTAAGGTTAATAATGTGATAAAGATGTAATATTATGAAACAAACAATAGAAGCCTTCTTTTGGAAATGAAGTTCTTCCTTTACTANAGAGAAAAGGATCAAAATTAGCTGCTAACAATGGAGTAAAATGAATGTGATGACCGGTAGTTGTCTTGCTGAAAGTTATGGGAGAGATTCTCATTAGCATAGACTAATCCAAATTGATGTTGCCTTTTTTATGTGGCTAGAAAGTGTGGTGGAATCCCCATGCTTTGTCTCCAGTTAGGAGACCATAGCATTGCAGTTCATGTGCAACACAACTTGTGACCTTTAGCTATGTTAGAGTCACTTGGAGTGTGTGTAAATGATGATATGTGTGTATATATTTTTTACAAATACAGTTCTGCTGATGATCACTGTGTCATACTGTGCCTGGTATAGAAGCACAGGGTTGGAAGGGACATTAAAGCTCCTCTAGCCCCAACCCCTGTGCCTGCCATGGGCAGGGACACCTGGCACTAGATCATTTGCTCCCAGCCAGCCTGNGTGTGACTTTCAAAAAACCACACTTTCTTTTTCTGGCAGTTCAGACTTAGAGGAAAATGTGATTTTTAGGCTTCTCTAAGCAAACCTTTCTTTACTGAAAGACCTCTGATGTGTTGGCATTATACTTAGATACCTGGTATCAGTTTCTTTGCAGGCAGAGTGTTGTTTTGTGGTTTGGTTTTTTTTCCCTTTTAAAACTCAAAAGTGTTATCTTATGCCTAATACTTCTCAATTATTGTATTAGTATATCAGATTTCCGAAACTTTCTAGCTAACAAATGGAAGCAGAGGTGTCAAAAGGGGGAAGGCAAAGAGAAATCTTCCAGACAGAAAAGTGTAATTACATAACGTGTTGCAAGTTAAGATGCTTCATGTCATTCACCAGCTTGCTCTGTCTAACTCTATGGTTTTGTGTGCTGTAATTCTAGTGGTAAGCAATCCATTGAACTCAGCTTAGTATTCCTTGCTTGAGTGAAGCCTGTAGCTTCTAACTTCCTAAGGAAGAGAGTGGTGGTCTTGAGGGGTTGGTTATTTGCTTGGTATGTTTTTGTGAGGGGCAGGTGTGTGTTTTGGGTGACTTTATTTAGAAGTGTTACTCTTCAGTGGTAGTTCCCTGGAGCTGCTGGGCTGAGGATCTCACCCCAGTGCCATCTCTCTGACAGTGGCACAAAGATTATTGGTATTTGCCCTTAGAGATTCCAGGGAGCAGTCTTTTTTTTTTTCTGGAGTCCAGGGAATATTTCCTCCTTTTCCAGTATTGTCATTGAGGCTGATGTGCTTTGTAATGGAAGCAGAACAAGAGAAATGCTTGAACTAGATTGCAATGCCATAATCCAAGTTAAGTTAAATGGAATGCTTTGTTTTACTTACAAATTTAGAATGCTGTTACATGGTTTGGCTAATTGCATTTTGTTGGGTTTCTTTTCTTGCTTTGAGATGAGGATTTTCTTGATCAATCCTGCCTGTTTCTTTCAGTGAACCATTAGGGGGTTATAAAATCAATGAGTGATGAATGGCAGGCAATTAGTCTGCCTTTGGATCTCAATTGGAAGTTAATCAAACTTTAAATATGTATGCATCTTGTTTGTGTTAATTTGCTGCTGCATTATGTATCTTTGCTAAAGACATTGCTGATTTGATGCAGGAAGATGCCCAAGAGGAATTTGGCTGGAAGCTGGTTCATGGAGATGTGTTCAGACCTCCAAGGAAGGGAATGTTACTCTCTGTCTTTTTAGGCCAAGGAACACAAATTTTCATTATGACATTTATTACTTTATGTAAGTAACTTTATTAAGGTTAATAATGTGATAAAGATGTAATATTATGAAACAAACAATAGAAGCCTTCTTTTGGAAATGAAGTTCTTCCTTTACTAAGATAAAAGATCAATGCTGTTTGATAACAACAATCTAGATAGCTTCAGTAATGCTGTTGTGAGCAGAGTCATTGGGCTAGGATTGCAGAAATGAAGCTTCCTTGTCACAAGTTTAGTTTTAAGGACAAACCAAACCAGTTTGTCATGGTGTAAATGATCCAAGGATCCAGGGATGCAAGTTCAAAGACATGTAATCAGAGCTTTAATGTTCTCAGAACATTTTCCATCTAATACATTGGACACAACAGCCTGTAGCCATNCTTCAGTAATGCTGTTGTGAGCAGAGTCATTGGGCTAGGATTGCAGAAATGAAGCTTCCTTGTCACAAGTTTAGTTTTAAGGACAAACCAAACCAGTTTGTCATGGTGTAAATGATCCAAGGATCCAGGGATGCAAGTTCAAAGACATGTAATCAGAGCTTTAATGTTCTCAGAACATTTTCCATCTAATACATTGGACACAACAGCCTGTAGCCATGCAGAAAGAGCAGCAAGAATGCATGGCAATGAAAGAATACTGACACAACAGTGAGATAATGTCAGAGCCTAGAATAAATAGCTATATATATTTATATATACACATGTGATGAGGTAACCTGTCTGATTCTTTTTTTGCTCTTTCATAGAGGAGCTGTTTTATTCCTATTAATGACATGATTCTCTAAGGTTAATAGAATTTTCTTGATAGACTTGCCTCTCAGTGTTGATCACAGCTCTTTGTAACTTAACATGATTGTGATAATTTCCTGTGCAACTAGCCTTGTACAGAAAGAACTTGGAGGGGAGGAGGAAATCCTTTGTCTATTTGAAAACAACTTCCCACGAGAGATCATTGACAAGCTGCTTCTCTGAAAATCTCTCTGGAATTAATTGAGGCTGCCAGCCTTCTTTTAATAATCTTACTGTCAAGAAAATGCATTATTGAGTAAAATGTTGGCCATTGTGGTAGTTGAGAGCCTTTTGTGGCCTTTCAAGGAATCATAGCTTCAAGATCTTCTGTCTTCACACTTATTTCTATCTTAAACCAAACCAACAAAAAAACCAAAACCTATTAAAAAAATCCCAACAGCTTCCTCTGTCAACAAAAAATAACCTCTTAGCTTTAAGTGTTTGGCTTCTGCAGAGCTACTGTTCTCAGATGTCCTTTATGCTTCTCTTGTTCCTTAGTATACATAAGTATTGACCATGGATGCTTCCAGGGGGACTGTAGGATTTTGGAAGCAGACTTCTTCCACTAAATTT
>VWZO01018892.1:1328-13095 GCA_013396975.1 Bucco capensis | reverse complement strand
CCCCTCTTCCTTTGCCCATGAAAGAATTTACCGGGAGGGACTGATAAGGAAAACGAAAGCTGGAACTGTGCCCTGAAGAACCAAAGGCTGTGACCCGGAACATCATACAGGGGGACAAGTAAACGAACAGCTAATTGTCACGTGAAAAATAACGTATCCTTGTTTATATAAGGAAGTGACGGAAAAGATTTTTCTTCCAGGTTTTTGGCTTCCTTTTTCTCTGCGGGTTGGGCTGTCTCCTCTAATCGCTGAAAAGTTGTAAATTGATAAGTATACCGCTTTAATCTTTTGGCCCGCTGGGTTAACTCCTATCTCCCTTTCCCGGGGTGGGAATGAGGAGCTTGTTTTTTTGGTAAAGAGCGGGAGCTCCTGATAAGGAGGTGGTGATTGATAGGACTAAGGCCTGTCTCAGTTCCCGGACCTTTACGACTCAGCAATTATAGGAGGCCTGAAGCTATTTTCAGTTAACAAATCTTTCCTTTCCTGTCATTTTCTTTTTTTATATATTGTTGTAGCATTTAAATATAGATGAAGCTATTCTTATAATTCACTATCTGTGTGCCTGGTGCTTTTATTTTGTTTTGCTATCCCCATTTGAGGAGAGGGGGCATCTAGGAGGCCCTCTCAAAGAGATTGTTCTTTTGACCCTAACAAATTCTTAGTTCTTCTGGTCAAACCAGGACAGTCACTGATGCTGCTGTTGCCTGATTTAATGATTTAGGTGGTTCTTTTTAGTTAAATTGATTTGCAGACATGCCTGGTTCTTTCTATTTAAACTCATTGTTGTCTACCTGTTCATCAGCTTCTTTTTTTTTTACATTTAGTAATCTTTTAGATATGGTAAAAGATTTTTACATATGGTAATCTGACTCCTATAGGGACAAATGATTCTATTATGATGCCTGGTATACCAGAAGTCAGTGTCCTGCCAGGTATCTAACTAGGTGGAAGGTCTGGCCCATGCAGTTTCTTTCAATGAAATTTATTGCATCCTTGACAGAAAATATGTCTTTGCTTGTAGTATGATATGTCAGTTAACTACTGTGAATGATACCGGTATGGTAGCAATATTGAGGTGATGTCTATACTTGAAGGAAAAACAATGTTACAATATTTCCAGTGATGCTTTTCTTCTGTCTTTAGAGAAAGGAAGGAAGGAGGATCCAGGAAATTACAGGCCTGTAAGTCTAACTTCAGTTCCGGGGAAGCTGATGGAGCAGATCATCCTGAGTTCCATTATGCAGTACATGCAGGACAACCAGGTGATCAGAACCAGTCAGCATGGCGTTATGAAGGGCAGGTCCTGTTTAACTAACCTGATCTCCTTCTATGACTGGGTGACCAGCTTACTGGATGAAGGGAAGGCTGTGGATGTTATTTATCTGGATTGTAGTAAAGCGTTTGATACAGTTTCCCACAGCATTCTCTTAGAGAAATCAACTGCTCTTGGCTTGGATGGGCGTACACTCCACTGGGTTAGAAACTGGATAGATGGCCGAGTCCAAAGAGTTGTGGTCAACGGAGTGAAATCCAGTTGGCAGCCAGTCCCGAGTGGGGTCCCACAGGGCTCAGTACTGGGGCCACTCCTGTTCAACATCTTCATTAATGACCTGGACCAGGGGGTAGAGTGCACCCTTAGTAAGTTTGCAGATGACACCAAGCTGGGTGGCAGTGTCGATCTGCTTGAGGGTAGGGAAGCTCTGCAGCGGGATCTAGACAGGCTGGATGGCTGGGCCAAGGCCAATTCCATGAAGTTCAATAAGGCCAAATGCCGGGTACTGCACCTTGGCCATAACAACCCCCAGCAGCGCTACAGGCTCGGGGAGGAGTGGCTGGAGAGCTGCCAGGCAGAGAGGGACCTAGGGGTGCTGATTGACAGCTGGATGAACATGAGCCAGCAGTGTGCCCTGGTGGCCAAGAAGGCCAATGGCATCCTGGCCTGTATCAGAAACGGTGTTGTCAGCAGGAGCAGGGAGGTGATCATGCCCCTCTACTCAGCTCTGGTGAGGCCTCACCTTGAGTACTGTGTCCAGTTTTGGGCCCCTCACTACAAGAGGGACATTGAGGTGCTGGAGAGAGTACAGAGGCGGGCTACCAAGCTGGTAAAGGGCTTAGAGCATAAGCCTTATGAGGAAAGACTGAGGGATCTGGGCCTGTTTAGTCTGGAAAAGAGGAGACTGAGGGGAGACCTCATTGCTCTCTATAACTACCTGAGGGGAGGTTGTAGGGAGGCAGGAATTGGTCTGTTCTCCCTGGTAGAGAGTGATAGGACAAGGGGAAATGGATTGAAACTGCGCCAGGGGAGGTTCAGGTTAGATATTAGGAGGAATTTCTTTACTGAAAGGGTTGTCAGCCATTGGAACAGGCTGCCCAGGGAGGTGGTTGAGTCACCGTCCCTGGAGGTGTTTAAGAGACGGCTGGATGTTGTGTTGGGGAGCATCATTTAGTGGGGTGATAGGGCTAGGAAAAAGGCTGGACTCGATGATCTTCAAGGTCTCTTCCAGCTGTAACTGTTCTATGATTCTATGTTGATGTTAAGAATGGATAGAATGTATTTCTCCTTCTCCTCTGATGGATATCTTACTTGTACTGCAAAGTAGAAAAGAGTGTATTGATTCCTAAAAGTCAAGCCATAATGGTATGGAGAACTGTATTAATTTAGTTACTTTGTGAGACATCTCTGCAAAACACAGAGGGTTTTTTTCATGTTTTTTAAAACATAGAGTTTCTGTCTCACATCCTGCAGGCCTGAATATCTGTGAACACTTGTAATTATCTTTCTTTGTGAAACTCCATGCCGTTGAATTTCAATATCTACTCTTTCTGCAATGGAAATAAATATGCTAACTGCTTTTCATGATAGTAGGTTTTCACCTTTCCTCTGAGAATTTCTTTAACCTCCTGTGTTTTTGTATTGTGTGTTATTCTGAATCATTTTTATGTCTTATTTAAACAGCTTAAAACCTAATAATTAATGCCCATGAGATATAGGTAAGTGTCATATCTCATTCAGGATGTTACAGTATAATATTCTTCAGCAATGAGATTTCAGTTTCCATTACAGAATCAAAGCATGGTTGAGACTAAGAGGGACCTCTGGATGTCATCTGGTGCAACCCTGCTCAAGCAGCTGGTTGCCCAGGATCATGTCCAGATGACTTTTGAGTACCTCCAAGGATGGAAACTACCAACTCTCTGGGAAGCCTGTGCCAGTATTTGGTCATCCTCACAGTGAAAAAGTGTTTCCTGATGTTCAGACAGAACATCCTGTGTTTCAGTATGTGTCCATCACCTCTGGCCCTGTCACTGGGCACTACTGGAAAAAGCCTGGCTCTGTCCTCTTTGAATCCACCACGAACGTACCATAAGTTAAATGAGTTTCTCATTTGTGAACATTTGCCATTATTGCTGATAGAATATGTGGTCAAAACCAGGTTTTCCATTAGGTTACTGAGAAATTAAAATGATGAATCATGAGCTTTTTGGGAATCAGTGAAGTAATTCACAGTCCTGTTACAGTTCCATTTTCAGTATTTTCTAGATTATTTTTTTCCCATCCAACTGGGCTGTGTCTACACTAGGCCAAGTGGGAATTGTGAACAACTGATAACCTTACATTATCTATCTGACTTATCCTGGAATAGCTAAAGGACCAAGTTGCCAAGATTTATTGGGTATTATTTAGACCAAGGCATAATACGCTGTTTTTACAGAAAAGAAAAATAGAACAACTGATACAGTAAGCACTGTGTTGAATTTGAATTGCCAGTAATATACAGTACCATTCAAATTACAGTGATGCTGTGTACATTTCATTTGAGGAGCTGAAATAAGCTGTACACTATTACTGGTGCAATTCTGTCATTGTAGTGTATGGGAACATACATTTTAATATGTTAATTACAACCGGTAACTCAATTCCCATTGCCTAGCTTGATCTTGTAGGAAAAAATCTGTCTTATTGGGGCATGATTATGAAACTACATCTACAAAACCACTTTATGGAAAAGGTTTTTAGATATTCTTAATGGTAGGCTGAGTTGGGACAGTTTTACTTTTTAAGAATGACAGTGTTGTATCTTTCAGACAGATGTGATGTCATTGCTTGAAGAGATGTGAACATGTACTCGTTTTGGGACAGTAGATTAAAAAAAAAAAGGTGACCATGACACAGACTTTTTAGACCATGGTGTCTCCTATTTATATATTTAAACATAAATTGTTAGCAAAAACGTTGGCAATCCTTTTTCTCTGACCTTGTAATAGCTTTATGTAGAGCCTGGAGGCTCAACCAGCAGACGTTTATTGAATTTTAGAGTTTGCCTTTGAATGGGCTTTATTGTCTGAGTTTCCTGTGCCCACAACTCATTCTCTGCTGTCTTTTTTTAGACCTTTGCTAAATGCCATGTTTGTTCTCAGCTTACATTAGTCCTTTCTTTTAACCCTCCTGCAGTTGCTAATTTATTGTTCTGCCCTTGATCCTTTTGCTTTTTACATATGCCCATCTTATCATAGAATCACAGAATGGTTTGGGTTGGAAGGGACCTCTGGAGGTCATCTAGTCCAACCTTCCTGCAGTGGGCAGGCACATCCCCAACTAGATCAGCTTGCCCAGAGCCCTGGCAAGCCTTGCCTTGAATACCTCCAGGGATGGGGCCTCAACCACCTCCCTGGGCAACCTGTTCCAGTGTTCCACCACCCTTGTGGTGAGGAACTTCTTTCTAATATCCAGTTTAAATCTACTCTTCTCCAATTTAAAACCATTGCCCCTTGTCCTTTCACTCCAGGCCTTTGCAAACAGGCCCTCTTGCAGCCTTCTTGGAAGTTCCCTTTAGGTACTGCAAAGTCACTAGTAGGTTCCCCCCAAAGTCTTCTCTTCTCCAGGCTGACCAATCCCAGCTCCCTCAGCCTGTCCTCATAGGAGAGGTGTTCCAGCCCTCTTCTGTGTCTCTTGTCTTTTTATTTATGTTACTCTCCAAGGTTGTGCATGGTCTTCCAGAGTTCTCATTGATAATCTTCAGTAAAGGAGGAAGGAATCCTGCCTCCTGCAGGGTTGACTCTATGAGGCTGCAACTGCTTGCAGGAAGGGGTCAGTTCTGTTAGCACAATGGAATATTTCTGTCCAGTGATTAATTAGTGTGATGTTGTAGCAAATAAATAGTCAAAATTACACAAGTGTAATAACTATGTACTGTATGCAATAGCCCTAAGGCTAGCACAAGCATGGACAGGGTGATCCACATGGTGCTGGTCCAGCCATAATGCAGTGCTGTGCTTTGACTTAAACCACTCCTTGTTGTGTACCCATAGATTTAGAGTTCTTGAGTACTTAGAATCCCAACAATAAAAGTAAGATTTCTGGAGAATTACAGTTAAGTCTTTTGCCTTAGGAGTTGCTATTTTGCTGTGGAGTACTCTGGAAAGTCAAGCCTCCTTTGCAGATTTTGACATTGCAGGAAGTGGTTTGAACTCACAAGTGCTGATGGCCAGGTTGAGTTTTTCTGAAATTCCAGTGTGTCAGCTTATTAGTCTGCAAGTTACTGTTTCTTTAGATTTTAAATTGGATTACAACTCTGCTGACTGTAAGTGATAGTGGATTGTATGAGGATACTTTTACCTTTTCCCTGTAAGCCCTCCTGCAATCTCCTGAAATATCTTCCTCTTCAATTGATTTTCGCGTGTGTGTAGCTTTTGAGAACTCTCTGAATGTAGTTAGTTCTGGTCATTCTGAGCTAAATTCCCAGTAGAAATTTGCAAGTGTCATGTAGTTTCCTACCTCCAGCGCCACTACTGTTCTCCTTGCCAACAGCCAGAGTGTTACAGCAGAGCAGCTTAAAGCAGAAATAGAATATTTGAGGCAAAGAAGAAAATGTAGTTGAATGTTTTGATGTTGTTCTACCAAATACTATTGTTTCTTTTTAAGAGAATAACTGGCTTTGAACTTAATTCTGTTCAGTCTGGTTGACTACTAACTTCTCTGTGGCATTTTAATAGAAACTACGAAAAACCATTGCTCTAGACAAATCGAGACCTTTCTGACCAGAGTGAAGTCATGAACATTTTGGTATTGCTATACTCATTAGCGGTACTAATTGAAGTGTTTTGCTGCTGCATTTCATGCACAAAATTTTATATGCAGAAATATGACAACCTTGCAACCTCTTAATTAGCAAATTTGATGTGGTACACAATTTATGGTTATGCACCAAGTACATTGATTATGAAGTCATTGCAATATAATAGTGTAATTTGTCAATAAAAGCTTCCTCATTTAGTGACATTTTTTATAAGCCACACAAAAACTACTTCTCATTGGGATGAAATAAAATGAACATTGAAGTAAAAAGAATGCAAAGGACAGAGTCATGTTCCAATAACTATTTTTTGCAAGCCTATTAATATATTCAAATTTTAATTGAAATATATCCATTTCTAATTTGCAAACATAAAACTAATTCCCTCATTTTTGTTCAGTTTTCTTGGTGACTCTGTCAAAATGCTTTTGAAAAAAATAAAGTGAAGTCCTAAAGCATCTGAAAGCTACAGTTTCAAAAGTATTACTGAGTGGGTTCTTTTTGGTTTTTGTAGATAGGACTTTTGTCGCTAAGACTAGGTGACATGAAAAAAGTAATTAATTGAGGTTGTTGCTTGATCAATAGTTGCTGACAAAAATATTGTCTTAGTAGTAGACAAATATCACGTCATTTTCCATTAGATGACTTGAGGGTTTCTAATTGTTTTTCCTTGCAAAAGTAATTCAAATTCTTAAGTATATCAGTATTGTATATCAGAACTTTACTTTTAAACATGTTGGGTTTTTTTTAAAGCACATTCAGCTGAGTACTAGTCTGCAGTTCAACAACACAGTAAGTTTGACTTCAGGTACCCTGTGGACTGTGAGGGGAAAGAAAGGGAGAGGGAGAGAAAGAAAGAAGGAGAAAGAGAGGAAAGAAACAGAAGGAAAAATTGTACTCGTTGTTTGGAGTTGTTAAAAATATTTTGGTATGTTCATTTGTTTACCAGCATGCTTCATACCAGATCAGGTAATGCCTGAACTACCTTACTTTTGTGTCTGATTATCTATTCTCTGTGCTCTAGTAGTCAGTTTGAAGGTAAAGGCTGGTATAAATGCTGTTATCATTCCTTCTAGTTTATTTGTTGGAAATAGACATACGATTTTGCCCAATTCAGAAGGAATTTGTTCTGCTAGGGGGTCTGGTAGTGTTGAGATACAGTTTTAATAATTGTGTTACCAGTGTCTAAGCTGTAGCTTTCAGATATCTATAAACCAGAGGAGTGAGTGGCATAGATGATGCCTCAAGCTCAGTACTCTGCTTCCAGTGTTGCGCTGCTCTAAGGGTAAAATATGGAAGGAGATGAAAATCAGAGCAGAAGGAAATTTTCTTACAGATAATCTGAAATTTTTTGCTATTTTTTCATGAGAGGACTGGATGACAGAGCTAGATGTAGAAAGCAAGCTTCAAAGAAAAGTAATAGTAGGAGACAGTATTTTTTTTTACATATTGGGACTCAGGTTAACACAGAAAAACATTAAAACCAACTAACATTTGAAATATAACTAATCTTGCAAGTGATTGCATTTTACTGAGGTAGGCATACACATGTTCTTAGTTTTTATATGAAAGCTGGAGTTAACAGTATGAAATTAAATCCCGTTTTCATTAAAAAGCTCAGTGAAGATTTTACTACAGTGTTTTCCATTGTCCTGTGGCTGGATTAGAACTGAACTAGTGTCGTATGATTGTGTCGAAAAGGGGTTTTTTGAGTGTTGAGAAACATTGTACAGTTGTTTTTTAACTGCTCTGGAAAGTAGCTGTTGTTTGTAACTTGGAAAACAAAACCAAAAACAAGGTCCCATTGTCCACTTCATTAAAGCTTGTGAACTGATTGGAAATGGGAGGATTTTGTACACAGATTTTTTTAAAAAAAAGTATTTTAAATTCCTTTAAGAAAGGCAAATCAGTATATTGAAGCTAAAGCACAAGTAAAAGATAAAGAGCTTTCCTTCTGGGTCTCAGATGACAATGTATATATGATCTATTACAGAGCTTTTTGCTGGGGTAGCTGCAGGACATGAGCAAAAACACATGGAAATTTAATATCCTTGAGCTTTCTACAGCTGCAGTTCTGTCAACTGTTGTTTGCGACATATAGCTTTCAAGAATTACAGCAGGATTACTTGGACCTTTTTTAATGTGTAAGGTTCTTGGCATAAATTCCAGTCGAGGTCAAGCAGAAAGCCATTAGAGACAGCCAAGATTCCAAATGGCTAATTGTTTTAAAAGGAAGAGCAGAAAGTGTGTATACTCTATTTGTCTCAGGGCAAGGGGAAATTTGGTGATCTTTCCCTTCCCATGTTTAATTTACTCCAAAATGAAATTACTCGTATTTGTGTCTATTATCTACCTTCACAAGGTTGTTCTGAGCACTAGTTTGTGTTTGTACATTGTTTTGAAAACACAAAATACTCTGAATCTACTATGTATTACTTATGCCTTTAAAACATAGCTTGTATTGGAAAAAAGACATCTGTTTTTTATTTGTTAGAAGAAGGTCCTCTGTAGGAAAAGTATTTGCTGATGGAAAGAACTACTCATTGTTTGGATTTTTTTATTTTTTTTAAGCTAAATTATTTGCAGAATCAGGTTTTGGGAAATAAGGTTGACACATTCTGCACTCTTAAGTATTTGGATTTAATTTTCATAGAATCATAGAACGGCCCAGGTTGGAAGGGACTTTAGAGATCATCTAGTTCCAAGCCTCCTGCCATGGGCAGGGATGCCAATCACTAGACCAGATTGCCCAGCGCCACATCCAGCCTGGCCTTGAACACTGCCAGGGATGGGGCACCCACAACCTCTCTGGGCAACCTGTGCCAGTGCCTAACCACCCTCCAGGTAAAGAACTTCCCTCTAATTTCCAGTCTAAATCTCCCCTCCTTCAGCTTGTAACCATTCCCCCTTGTCCTATTACAATCTGACCAGCTGAAAAGTCGCTCCCCCTCTATCCTATAATCCCCCTTTAGGTACTGAAAGGCTGCTATAAGATCCCCTCAAAGCCTTCCCTTCTNAAACTTGCTGAGGGTGCACTCAATACCCATGTATAGGACGTTAATGAAGATGTTGAAGAGCACCGGTCCCAAGACAGAGCCCTGAGGGACCCCACTTGTCACTGCTCTCCACCTAGACAAAGAACCATTGACAACAACTCTCTGGTGGTGTCTGTCCACCGAACGGTCCACCCATCAAACCCATATATCCCCAGTTTTGAGATAAGGATGTCATGAGGGACTGAACCAAAGGCCTTACAAAAGTCCAAGTAGATTACATCAGTCGGTCTTCCCTCATCAGCTGCTGTGATCACTCCATCATAGAAGGCCACCAGATTGGTCAGACACGATATGCCCTTAGTGAGTCCATGTTGACTTCTTAAGCCTCTCTAAAATGTTTCTTCCCCACCCCCTTTCCCTCTGCCTCCAGTTTTTAATATATGAGAAATCCAGATTTTTTTGAGCAATGTCATGCTTCTTTTCTGTTGCTTTTGTACTGTTGTGTTTTCCTTTGTTTACAGTGTGATATTAAATATGAATTTTTTTCTTCGTGTTTTTCTATATGTTTTCCTATTCCTTTAAGCACTCTCTGCATTCTCTGGCAGCATTTCAGAGAAAAAGGTGTTGTTTTCCCAAAGGATTACTTGAATTATAATTTAAAACCTGATGATCTCAAGGTCTGTTTCTTTATATCAATATACCAGTGTTTATTAGACTGAGTGCACTCAAGAAAATGTTTGAGAGACATGTCTGAATTCTTACAGCCATGGTGAAAGTAGATAGGATTATTTTTTTTAAAAAGGCCCCACCTTTGCTTTCTACCAGTTCTCATTCTGATTAGTTTTTTTCCTTTTTGAAGAGTGATCATTTGACCTATTAAATGAATATGCTGGTTTACTGTCAAAGTAATAATAATCTAAAAGCAATTACTTGGGCAGCTGTCTGAAGGGCTCTGGTATTTTGAAAAACTTATCTGCAATGAGTCATGGAGCAGACTAGGCTGTTATTGAAAATCCAGACCACCCAGTGCTCCAAAGTAATGTTCTGTCTGGCATCTTCTGAATAGGGCATAGCTATCAATGAAGCAACAGAGATGGCAGTAACATAGCTAACAGTAAAGGATGTGGGAAATAAATGTCCTAATACTAATGCATCCCTTTATGGTAGCATGTCTCTAAAACAGTTGGCTGTACAGGAGAGTTTTCACTCTTGTAGATTTTAGTAGATTTTAGATTTTCCTTTCAAAGGAATAGCTCTTTCATAAGTTCACTCTTTCTGTGTTTCTCTCTGATTTCTGTTATATTGTTTGATAATAGTGTACTTGTGTGGCTTTGGCTGAGGTTCTTTAACTTCAGGACACATGATTTTATGTATTTCCTTGGCACTTGGTTCTCTTGAAAATTCTGCAATATTAATGCCTGTTTAATCTCAAATCAATAAAGAATTTATTTTGCATTGAATTTTGTCCAGGTTTTATCTATGCCTCATGATTACATCATGCTTTCTTGAATACATCTAGTTCACTGTCTTGATAAAGCAAAGACTTAAGGGAGCTACTCTCCCTTAATGACTCATCTCCTAAAGAATAACACAAGGGCTAGACACAGGAATAAATTGTTCTTTAACAGACAGTGATTGGTCTTGATGGAGATGAAAGCTGTGGATGAAATAAAACAAGAATGTCAAGCTTATTTCATAAAAGCTATCCTGGTATAATCAGCATGACTTGCAGGGGTCAAGGGTCTGTGCAAGTCATGAGGAATCATAATTTGCACAAACCATGTCTTTTTGGTCTTACTGACTGTATCATTTAAAAGCCACAATTATGCAATACAATTAATAATTGAGGGAGTTTGAGTTTATAGTATATACTCACTTTTTGCTTAGTTGCTGGAGCTTTATGTTGTGTGATAAATACTTAGTTTAAAGGGATGGTGTCAACCTGAAACATACTCCTTTTATTTATTTATTTATTTTTATTTGAGAGAAGCATCAGGGAATATGACAATCCTCTTGCTGGCATTGTGATTTCATGGGCATTTTTCAAGGTGTTTTCTTTTGATCACTGGCATGTATCTGAGATTCACTGAGTCTACCTTTTGACTGGATCTGAGTAATCATTTTTAAGATTTATTCTGTCACATGGTGTAAAAGGATTCTTTTAGGACAAGATACAACTCTCTTGCCCTTCTTACCTTTACTTTTGAAACTGTCACAGAATACGGAAAAAAATAAAAGGCACAGTAGTTGTTTTACAAGACTTCACCCTTGAGTCTCAGTAGTTACAATGCTGTATTTCTTAACAGTTATTGGAGCAGATGTGACAACTGTCACACATGGATGTTCCTTCCTTATCTTAACAACTGCAAACTACAGCATAAAAGCAACTGTCTATTTAACATGCGTGTATCACATTCTTCAGCACAGTGTGTACCACTTTCTAAGAAGCAGTTTCACTGGGCATGTAAGACGCAAAATTAGGTGATCACAATTCCAGGATATATGAAATAAGGCTGCCTTGGTTGGTTCTGTTTAATTAGCTACGTAATGGAAATGCAACTAACTGAAGTCCACTGGGCATTTATCACAGAATCATAGACTGTTAGGGGTTGGAAGGGACCTGGACAGATCATCTAGTCCAAGACCCCTGCCAGAGCAGGATCACTTAGACGAGGTCACACAGGAATGCGTCCAGGC
>VWZO01018891.1:0-16397 GCA_013396975.1 Bucco capensis | reverse complement strand
TGCTGGAGAGAGTACAGAGGCGGGCTACCAAGCTGGTAAAGGACTTAGAGCATAAGCCTTATGAGGAAAGACTGAGGGATCTGGGCCTGTTTAGTCTGGAAAAGAGGAGACTGAGGGGAGACCTCATTGCTCTCTATAACTACCTGAGGGGAGGTTGTAGGGAGACAGGAATTGGTCTGTTCTCCCTAATAGAGAGTGATAGGACAAGGGGAAATGGATTGAAACTGCGCCAGGGGAGGTTCAGGTTAGATATTAGGAGGAATTTCTTTCCTTTTCAGGGTTGTCAGCCATTGGAACAGGCTGCCCAGGGAGGTGGTTGAGTCACCGTCCCTGGAGGTGTTTAAGAGACGGCTGGATGTTGTGTTGGGGAGCATCATTTAGTGGGGTGATAGGGCTAGGAAAAAGGCTGGACTTGATGATCTTCAAGGTCTCTTCCAGCTGTAGCTGTTCTGTGATTCTGTGATTCTGTATGATTGTGAATCATCCACACAATTTTCAGGAAACTCTGAAGGTTAGACACTTCAAAACATGCCTACAGGCACCAGATTGTATTAAAGAATTATGGCAGGGAATATTTAATTTAAAATTCTAAAGTTTGTTTAAACAGTGACTAATTTTCAAGGCAAAATTAAGGAATTTTTATTAAATACTTAAAAATGTATTTTAAATTAATGAGCTTAAGATTGTTTTAAAATTGATGATGTAGCTCATTATGGACTCATATATAAATAAAAAACATTTAAAGCTGCTTTTATACTAAAATAATGCCTGCATGTAGATTTACACACATCAAACAGGTGCAACTAGAACAAAAACTGCCATTTTAATGCAAATATATAAATAAACCTATCTTTGTAGTAGTTTTTTATTATTATTTTCAAACTTCTTAAAGGAATACAAAATATATTTCCAGCTTCTGTTTCCAGTTTCAGCATAGAGCTTCTATTTATTCTTGGCTTTCATAGTCCAGAAAAATTCTTAACTGTCATCAATATAAATAATACTAGTTCTACTTTCTGGTTTCCTATGACAAGAATTTTTAAATTGCCAGAGATAGTACATTTTTTAGGTATTTGATTATTACTTGAATTACTCTGCAAGTGTTGGGTTTTTTTTTCAAATTTCTTCTGAATTCATTCATGAAAATTTCTATATGGTAATCAGTTTGAATATCTGAAGTAAATATTAAAGAAATCCAAACAAGTAGATTTAGCTTTTGACTCTGAAAAACCGGAATAAGTTCAGATATTCTTTGGTGCTCCTAAAGTTATTCTAAATGTCATAGTTGAGCAAGGTTTGGTTTGATGACGGACAGTAATTGCATAGTAATACAATAGTAGTATTTATAGAAAAGTCAAGGATATTTCAGATGATCTTACTAATATTTCAAATTGCATTACTTTGGGAGGTACTACCTTAATATTAGGTGCATTTTAAAAACAGTCGAACTCAACTTTTCTCTCCCTGCTGGGAGTCAAGCAAGCCCCTTACTTATGAACTAGTGTTAATGTCTTCAATAGATTGAGCTGTGGGATAATTAATGGTTCACGTGTTCTTGCCAGGACAGTTCAAGTGGGCTTCATGCAGCATACTAAGCTGTTTTGCTCTGAGGGGTCACACATCATGTCAGCCAGTTAACACCAGTGGCTCCACAACAGATTTGGAAATTATATAAAAAAACTTGCCCAAACTTTTAGACCCTGCTTGTGAAGGTTTCAGTCTTCTGCAGAGGAACAATTGAAAGACATGGCACAACATACTTACGGTGATGAGCATATATGAAAATTGGTTCCTAAGTTACCTGGGTTCATCTTCCTTTTCTGCAAAAAACAGTGATTTATGACATAATCATGCTGCTTTTTCTATTTATAATTATGAGCCCTTACAAACATGTAGCATGTCACTGGGCTATTTCCTAGCAAACAGGTGAAGGGGATGGGAAAAACTCTTCCCCTATTGCAATAACAGTTGCTGTTATTTAGATGTGGCTTCTCTGGATCAGAAAGGAGCTGTAAGGGGAGACAGTAGAAGTCCTCCCATTAAGTTCTTTTTTGTTATGGTGTATGTCGATGGCGAATGTCTGCACAGTCATCTAGTCCCCTCCCTTTCTCCTGCCATTAAGTTGCTGACTGCATTTGTTCCTGTTTGTTATCACTGGTATCATGCTAACACTAAGAAAGTCTTTGTGGGATGTTATATATACACAAAATAAAGCATGTGCAGATAACGTTGTAGACTGTGTTAACAAATGTGTAAGCCCAGGAGATTAATTTGATGCCACCCATCACCTGTATTTTTCTCCATCAATGGGTTTGTTCTCTATTCATTTAGCTCTTTCTGCAAAAAAATCTCTTATAGACACCTGAGGTATGCCCTCATTAGAGAGTTTGTACAGCTCTGTTCCTTCTCCTAACTGGGCTCCTATTCCCTTTTCTAAGAGCTACTTCTGTCTTTCGGGCTTTTTCTTCTCAGAGACTATTCCTAATTGCTACTTTTCTTCTGAGCCTCTTCAACCTCTCTGTATCTCCTTGGACAACTACTGTTTCTGCATAGCCCTTGTATTTCTTTTCTCTCAGCTTTCCCTCAGCTATGTGTGATCTTCTTCTTCAGACGTCAGCTGGGAATTCTTTCAGGGAATAATCGGATTATTTCATACAAGTCCATGTTTTAATTTCTCTGCACATTCTATATTAATAACGTGAGGCAGGAATGTTTTCAGTGAGCAGGTACAAATAGAGGCACAGAGGTAACTTTAAGTTTTAGCTCTACTTCTTTCATATAATTTTCTGGCAATATACTCTACTTCTACACTTTTAAGAAAAGCTTTCTTGCCTCTGTCTCCTCCCATTTCTTCTCGTTAATTTCCTTGAGTAATAAGAAAAAGAAAGACTGCATCTTAACAGTGGAAATCTGTTTATGAACTATCTGAGCCAAAGTGTATCTCATTTCAACAATATGCTATCCCCAAACACTTTAGGCTCAATCTGTGGCAGACTCGCTGACTTTTTCTATAGTGTCTTCTCTGACACATTTTGTTGGGCCAAATGGAAGACCACATTCCATACAGTGAGTTCTTCCTTATCAGTCATTGGCAAGCAGCAAGATCAAAAAATGCACACTCCATTAACAGCTATTTAAGGCAGTAACTGGAAATGTTTAAATAGTTGTTCAGATTGCTCACTGTCTTAGCTACTGTGAGAAATACAAAAAAATGTGTGCATTTACTGATCTGTTCTGTAACAAAGCTCACAGAGTAGTCTGCCAGATGAAGAGCAATTTAACTGGAAGGCTGCTGCCAGCTACATCAAATATATGCTCTTCTTTTTAAACTGCTGAGATCAACAATGTACAGAATAATGGCAGAATGGAATCAGTGTCCTGAGCTAAGCCTGTACTACTTATCTCACTGAATCTCATTCCCTGAGTCATCAGCAGAGATTGACTTCCCTTGTTGGATTGCCAGTGGTGGCAATTTTCTAGCATATGTGATGTAGTCAGTATCCACAGAGGGTTAGGGTGACATATCAAACCCAACTTACTTAAACTTAGATTTGAATGAGTGTTTTGATGGAAAAAGTGTCTTGTATTAAAATGCTAATCTACAAATCTTTCAACGTAAACCATCTACAAACCAGCTTGTGATCAAAAATGGTTACTGTAGGAGCAGAGTATTCTAAATAACCCCTTTTGAGAGATACACTTGAGATTATTAGTTGTCTCATGTATCACACTCTTACATTTACTCTGAGACTGGAGATACTGTGCATTTTACTTTCATAATATCATTATGATTATGCTTCTGTTTAACATAACACATGGTGAAGCAGAATAAATACATCCTTCATTCTTGTTATGAATCTCCTTTCTGTCTCTTTAAGTGTGCTATCAGTGCAAAACAGACTTCTCTTAAGTATCTCTCTACTCTTTTTCTCTATGTTCATCATGCAGTGCTATGGTAACTAATAGCCAGCCAATTTAGATTAGATATAAGAAAGGAAGTTACTTTAATCACATGATATCATAATGCTTTCAGTTGTTATATGTTCAGTAGATGCAGAAGTGATTTAAAGCACAGAGGGACAGGCAATTACTGGGATTTCCTTTGTACTCAATCCAAAGAAATTACTGCTTCTAGTCATTTGACCTAGGTGTAGATGTGCAAAATAGTTAATAAGAATTATGCCCTGTTTATGTCTTCTGATTGACTATAAAGGGACATTAAAGAAACTAGTTCAGACTTAAATAATAGCAATGCTTATACCGATATTAATGAATATTTTTCTAAATGGAATTCTTTTGCCTAAACTTAGGTGTGGAATATTATCTCAAGGGTCCCAGACATTCTCATCTCCATACAGTAAAGAAATATAGAGGTCTCTAGTGGGTTCTGTGTCATTCCTGCTGTGTCATTCCATGTAGGCTTAGATATCCTAGAAGATCTCAAATGGCTCTAGATACCCATGTTTAGACACTTGGATTACTTCTCAGATATTTAAAATGAAGTGGATATATTCTACCCATAATAATAAAAATCATCTTTAGGCGTGAAGCCAGTTCACAGAATCACAGAATGTCCTGAGTTGGAAGGGACCCCACAAGGATCATCAAGTCCAACTCCTGCTTATGCACAGGACAACTCCAAAATCACACCGTGTGTCTAAAAGCATTGTCCAGATGCTTCTTGAATTCAGTGAGAGTTTGTGCCATGACTGCACCGCTGGGGAGCCTGTTCCAATGCTCCACCACTCTCTAGGTGAAGAACCTTTTCCTAATATCTAACCTGAATCTACCCTGGCACAGCTCCATGCCGTTCCCTCAGGTCCTGTCACTGGTCACCAGAGAGAATAGAAGAGCATCTGCCTTTCCTTCATCTCTGGTGAAGAAGTTACAAACTGTAATGAGGTCTCCCCTCAGTCTCCTCTTGTCCAGGCTGAACAGACCAAGTGGCTTAAGCCGTTCCTCATATGGCTTCTTCTCTAGACCCTTCACCATCTTTGTGGCCCTCCTCTGGATGCTATCTATCAACTATCACCTCTCTTGATCAGCTAGGAATGCAATGCTTCATGCACCCCAGTACCTGGTTGGCCTTTTTGGCTTCCAGGGAACACTGCTGACTCATGTTCAACTTGCTGTCAACCAAAACTCCTAGATGTCTTCCTGCAGGGCTGCTTTTCAGCTTCTCATTCACCAGTCTGTAGGTACATCCAGGGTTGACCTTTCTCAGGTGTAGAATCCAGCACTTCCCTTTGGATTTTACAATCTTGGATGTACTTTTGAGAGGCCAGGCATTTTAACGAAGGATGGGTTGCATCTGACCAGGTGGGGTAAGAATGTTCTGCGGAGCAAGCTGGCTGGACTTATCAGTAGAGCTTTAAACTAGATGTATCAGGGGGAGGGGATCCACATCTGAGTGAATGGGAAAATAATGTGATTGCTAATACTTCAAGAGGCAGGTGGATAATGATAATACCTGTGAATCCCAAGAGAGCTGGTGAAGGCACCTCCCAGAAGGTGATAATATCGATAGCCCAGCTGAAGTGCCTTTACACAAATGTGCACAGCGTGGGTAATAAGCAGGATGAGTTGGAGGCCTTGGTGCAGTTGGATAACTTTGATCTGATTGCTATCATGGAAACATGGTGAGATGATTCACACGATTGGAATATAGCAATGAAAGGCTACAGACTATTCTGAGGAGATAGGTTAGGAAGGAGGCGGGGGGGTGTTGCCCTCTATGTTAGAAAATTGATAGACTGTGAGGAACTGGTTCTGAGTAACAAGCATGAACAAGTTGAGACTTTGTGGGTTAAACTTAAAGATCAGGCAAACAGAGGCCAGCTTGTGGTTGGGGTCTATTGTAGGCCACCTGACTGACTGGACCCTGTTGATGAAGCCTTCTTGCTTCAGCTACAGGAAGCTTTGAGCTCACTGGCTGTCATCCTGGTGGGAGATTTTAACTACCCTGACATCTGCTGGAAGAACAACACAGCAGGCTGTAGGCAGTCCAGGAGACTCTGGGAGTTTATAGATGACAACTTTCTGGCACAGGTTCTAGACAAACCAACTAGGGATAAGGCAATGCTAGACCTGATGGTAATCAATGAAGAAGACCTCATTAAAGATGTGGAGATTGGAGGAAGTCTAGGCTGTAGCGACCATGCCTTAGTCAAGTTCATAATCACTAGAAGTGTAGGCATGGCACGGAGCAAAGTAAAGACTTTGAATTTTAGGAAGGCATATTTCCAGCTACTGAGAGACTTGTTAGGGGAGGTCCCCAGATTACTGTCCTTAGGGACCAAGGAACCCACCAGAGCTGGCAGTTCTTCAAGGATATTCTTCTCAGAGCACAAGAAATCTCCATCCCTCTATGCAAAAAATCAAGCAGGGCAGGAAGGAGACCAGTGTGGCTGAACAAGGACCTGCTTCTCAAGCTGAGATGTAAGAATGAAATGCACAGGCAGTGGAAGCAGGGACAAGTGGCCTGGGGAGACTGCAGGGAAATGACTAGGAAGTGTAGGAATGGGATCAGGAAGGCCAAGGTGCAGATGGAGCTGAACTTGGTGAGGGATGTAAAAAATAATACAAAAGGATTCTATAAGTATATTAATCAGAAAAGGAAGATCAGGGTGAGAGTTCCCCCTCTGTCGAATAAGGAAGGGCATCTAGTCATGAGGGATATGGAGAAGGCAGAGCTGCTCAATGAGTTCTTTGTTTCTGTCTTTAGTGGCAGCCAAACTTCCCTCAATGACCAGGATTTGGTAGCCCTAGGTGAGTGTTGGGGGATTGAAGTGCCTCCCACAGTAAATGAAGAGCAGGCTCGGGACCACTTACTGAAACTTGATAAGAGCAAGTCTATGGACCCTGATATCATACATCCTAGGGTCCCAAGGAAATTGGCTGATGTAGTTGCAGGACCACTCTCCATCATATTTAGTGAGTTGTGGAGGCCAGGTGAAGTCCCAGGTGACTGGAGGAAGGNGACCATGCCTTAGTCAAGTTCATAATCACTAGAAGTGTAGGCATGGCACGGAGCAAAGTAAAGACTTTGAATTTTAGGAAGGCATATTTCCAGCTACTGAGAGACTTGTTAGGGGAGGTCCCCAGATTACTGTCCTTAGGGACCNAACATGCAAGATAAAGAGGTGATTCTAAGAAGTCAGCATGGATTCACTAAGGGCAAACTGTGCCTGACCAATCTGGTGGCCTTCTATGATGGAGTGATTTCGGCGTTTGATGAGGGAAGACCGACTGATGCCGTTTACTTAGACTTTTGCAAGGCTTTGATTCAGTCCCTCATGACATCCTTGTCTCAAAACTGGAGAGATACGGATTTGATGGGTGGACTGTTTGGGGGATAAGAAATTGGCTGGAAGGACGCACCCAGAGAGTTGTGGTCAATGGCTCTTTGTCTAGGTGGAGATCAGTGACAAGTGGTGTCCCTCAGGGCTCTGTCTTGGGACCGGTTCTCTTCAATATCTTCATTAATGACCTAGACATGGGTATCGAGTGCACCGTCAGCAAGTTTGCGGATGACACAAAGCTGAGTGGTGTGGTTGATGGTCCAGAAGGGCAGGATGCCATCCAGAGGGACCTGGACAAACTCGAAAATTGGGCCCATGAGAATAGAATGAAGTTTAATAAGTCAAAGTGTAAGGTCCTGCATCTAGGTAGGAGTAATCCTAGATACGAGTACAGACTGGATGAGGAACTCATTGTAAGCAGCTGTGCAGAGAAGGACTTGGGGGTCAAGATAGCTGAAAAGCTGGATATGAGCCAGCAATGTATACTTGCAGCCCAGAAAGCCAACCACATCCTGGGCTGCATCAGGAGAAGCATGAGCAGCAGATCTAGGGAGGTAATTCTGCCTCTATATTCTGCCCTCATGAGGCCCCACCTGGAGTACTGCTTCCAGTTCTGGGCTCCTCAGCACAAAAAATATGTGGACCTGTTGGAGCAAGTCCAGAGGAGGGCCACAAAGATGATCAAAGGACTAGAGAACCTCCCCTATGAGGACAGGCTGAAGGGGTTGGGATTGTTCAGCCTGGAGAAGAGAAGGCTTTGAGGGGATCTTATAGCAGTCTTTCACTATCTAAAGGGAGATTATAAGATAGAAGGGAAGAGACTTTTCAGCTGGTCAGATTGTGATATGACAAGGGGGAATGGTTACAAGTTGAAGGAGGGGAAATTTAGATTGGAGATTAGAAGTAAGTTCTTCACCTGGAGGGTGGTTAGGCACTGGAACAGGTTGCCCAAAGAGGTTGTGGATGCCCCATCCCTGGCAATGTTCAAGGCCAAGCTGGATGTGGCCCTGGGCAACCTGGTCTAGTGTGTGGCATCCCTGCCATGGCCACACTGTAGCTATTTAAATTTACAGAAAACAAATTCTGCCCTAAAATCAACTACTTGTTTTTTTAATACTGTTTGTTTTTTTAAAAATACATTTTTAATATAATATAAATTTTATTTAATTCTGATTTTTGCATCCATATGCAGTAAAATTAAATTTTTACATTTGGATAATTCCTTCTCTAACTCTCAATTATCTTTTTTAAGATTATTGTTTTGAGTCATGTTGAACACCCTACTTTCAGGATGTGCATTCCTCATGCTTCATATGGTATCATTCAGCTGGCAGCTGGTCACTAGTGGTGTTCACCAGGGGTCGGTGTTGGGCCCAGTTTTGTTTAATATCTTTATTGATGATATAGATGAAGGGACTGAGTCCATCATTAGCAAATTTGCAGATGACACCAAGTTGGCGGGGAGTGTCGATCTGATGGAAGACAGGAGGGCTCTGCAACAGGCTGGAATGATGGGCTGATTCCAATGAAATGAGGTTCAACAAGGCCAAGTGCCAGGTCCTGCACTTTGGCCGCAACAAACTCATGCAGCGCTACAGACTGGGGACAGAGTGGCTGGAGAGCAGCCAGGTGGAAAAAGACCTGTTTGTTTGGATAGACAAGAAACTAAACATGAGCCAGCAGTGTGCCCATGTAGCCAAGAAGACCAATGGCATCCTGGCTTGTATGAAGAACAGTGTGACCTGCAGGACCAGGGAAGTGATTCTTCCCCTGTACTCAGCAATGGGTGAGGCCACACCTTGGGTATTTTGTCCAGTTCTGGGCCCCTCAGTTCTGGAAGGACATTGAGGTGCTGAACAGGTCCAGGGAAGAGCAACAAGGCTGGTGAAGGGACTTGAGAACAAGTGCTATGAGGAGAGGCTGAAGGAGCTGGGGTTGTTTAGCCTGGAGAAGAGGAGGCTCAGGGATGACCTCATCACTCTCTACAACTATCTAAAAGGAGGTTGTAGCCAGGTGGATGTTGGTCTCTTCTCTCAGGCAAACTGCAGTAGGACAAGAGGACATGGGCTTAAGCTCTGCCAGGGGAGGTTTAGGTTAGATGTTACGAAAAATTTGTTACAGAGAGAGTAATCAGGCATTTGAATGGCCTGCCCAGGGAGGTGGTGGATTCACTGTCCCTGGAGGCTTTTAAGATGAATTGGATGTGGTACTTAGTGCCATGATCTAGTAATCATAGTGGTGTTGGATCAAGGGCTGGACTTGATGATCTCAGAGGTCTCTTCCAACCCAGTTGATTCTATGATTCTATGTATTAGTCCTGTTATCTAAGCAGTGATTTAAGGACAGAATTGTATCAAAATTTTGAGTTCAAATTTTCCAGTGCATTTTCAGAATAAGTGATAATAATGATAACAATAACAAACCCAATGATAATAATATGAGTTGGTGGTGATGACTATTAATAATGTGAGATATGAACATCAGTGCTGTAAAATAAGAAATGACCAAACTTAACGCTTTAATTTTTTTTATTCTGTAGTTGAAGATATGATTCTGGAAGCTGTTCTCACTTGTACATGTAGAAAAAGACAGAACAGATTTTGGTTTGGTCACCTTCAAGATCTCCTGATATATATACCTTTGGAGGCTCATGAAATCCTACACTTCCATTTGTCAATAGTAACCATATCTGCAGAAATATAGAAGTAATTTATTTCAAAAGGCAACTGATTCCATTTGAATTCTGATGCTTGTTGCTCTGGATGTTAAAGTGCAGACTTTTTTTGACCCAAGTAAAATCATTTTCATTATTTTTTTTCACTTGAACTGAAGAAAAAATTCCTTCTATATTCTGCCTTGGTTTGTGTGCCCTGAAATGTATGACTTATAAAAGAGGTCTCACTCTCTGGGTCTGTCTTTTGTGCAGCCATCAGCTTTCTTTTATATATAATTTATATTTATTTCTAAGTTCTTTTAGAGAAGATACATACTTGAAATAGGTTGAACGTCAACCTATTTTAGATTGTGATGTCCTCAAAGGACGTGGTTTGACAGACATTTGCAAAACCTTTATACTATGCACTGCATACTGGTAGCAGTGCCCACCTTATGTGATATCTTCAAGATTGAGAGCGTCGTCCCATTATCCTGACCCTTAATTTTCTCTTGTTTTGAAGATGACACTAACTCTGCATGTCCTGTGTCCTGACAGAAGTGTTTAATCATTGGATTTTCATCATTGGGTGTTTATAATTGGATTTTTTCAACTGTTATTGGGGGAAAAAACCCACAAAACAACAAAAACCAAGCACTAAAAAGTTCAAACTAAAATCCACAAAAAACTACTAAGTGAAAGGAAAACTCCCACATCTTCCAGTTTATTCCTTTCTGTACAGAGTCTCTCTCTCCTCCTACTATTCTGTAGAATGATACTGTGCACAGTTATTTTGCTTTAGCTTCTTTTTAATGGGACTACCCTCATAGACAGGAGAAGCATGTAAGCACAAGTAATTTTCATAAGACAGTAGCACAGCTAGATAAGGAAGATGCTGAGCTTGGGATTCCCTACCCCACATGAGCATCCCAGCTTTTGAACAATTATGTTATGTGAAATGTAGAGCCATCAAGTACCTCTGCAAACAATCAAAAAAAAAGTGAGTCTTGGTTAAGGTGGGCTGCATAAAGGAGACAGTGTGTCATTTACTAGATCTGCGCTCTGTTCTCATGCAAATGTGTGTGATATTTAATGAGCCTTCCTGCAAGTCCTTCTCTGGATCTGAATACAAAATCTTTCGCAGACCTCACAGCTCTCTACCTAGTAGGACTCAGGAAGAATGACACTTATCCTTCATTTGCTTGCTGATGATTTTGGTGTTGGTAGCTGGTCTTTGTTAATCTTCCTGCAAGTCTTCTACTATTAAGTGCTTTACAAGCCTTTTAAAATGTATTTGTAAAATAAAATAAAAATGCAGTATTTTGCAGGGTGATTGCCTGATCTGCATTATGCCTGATCCTGCATTATGCACAAGTGAGAATCTTGCAGTCAACAGGAGTGCTGGATTGCTCTTACTGATTTTGTTCATGTACTGCAGTCTTCATTCACACATACTGCTCGCAAGAGTGAAAGGGCTACTCAGTTTTCTGTGTCTATTTAGTCTTCATTCTTTTTGGACCCTGACTGCAAGCATAAAGAGCTAATGAATACAAAGTCACTCTGACTTTGTCCCACTGCTGACTTTGGGATATTGTCTCATGACTGCTAGGAATTTTTTTGTGTCATCATAGCTTATATACCAATGGGTACTGTGCAGTCAAAAGCTTTACCTACTTCCACCTTAGGCTAACTTTTCTGATGTCTTATGCTGTCTGCCTTCCTTGATTTCTTTTCCATTATGTATTTGTAAACAGGGCAAATTCTTTCCATGCCAGTTCTCCATCATTGTTGAGACATTGTTTATACTCTCCTGAAGTCCTACTCGTCTTCTTTCTCATTGTATTTATTTATTTATTATGGTATATGCATCTCCAGTTTAAATCAGACCATCCAGTCAGTGCCACAATTAATATTTTGTGCTGCTGAACTGTATTTTACTGCCTCTTTGGCAACT
This sequence comes from Bucco capensis, assembly GCA_013396975.1. NCBI lineage: Eukaryota > Metazoa > Chordata > Aves > Piciformes > Bucconidae > Bucco > Bucco capensis. The sequence continues at coordinate 4,489 of VWZO01018891.1, read as the reverse complement.
GTTTGTAGCCTTGGCAAGGCTAAGTTATAATCTTTGAGACCACCAAATTCTTCCCTCCTTTTCTTCCTTTTTATTCTGGTTGATGTGGAATGATGCACCAGGCCATGCCCAGCAGCCTGTTCCTTATGGATTAACAAGTTCCCCAGCATGGTCCTCCCCAGGTGATGGTGCTAGTGGTGAAGCTCATAAAAAGGGTTTTCCCTTTACCCAAAGGTGCCATGCAGAGCTCTGGGTAACAGTGCACTCTTCTGTGGATGAAAAGCTGGACATAAGCTGGCAATATGTGCTTACAGCCCAGAAGTCAACCATGTCCTGCGCAGCATGGCCAGCAAGTCAAGGGAGGGGATTCTGCCCCTCTGCTCTGCTCCTCACCTGCAGTGCTGGGTCCAGCTCCCGAGTCCTCAGCACAGGAAAGATGAGGACCTGTTGGAGTGGGTCCAGAGGAGGCCACAGAAACGATCCAAGGGCTGAAAGCCCTCTGCTGTGAGGACAGGCTGAAAGAGTTAGGGTTGTTCAGCCTGGAAAAGAGAAGGCTCGGAGGAGATCTTGCAGCCTTTCAGTACTTCAAGAGGCCTATCAGAAAAATGAGGACAGGCTCTTAAGCAGGGCCTGTTGTGACAGGACAAGGGGTGATGGTTTTAAACTAAGAGAGATTCAGACTAGAGTTAAGGAAGAAATTCTTTATGGTAAGGGTGGTGAGACACTGCCCCAGGATGCCCAGAGAGGTGGTAGATATCCAATCTCAGGAGCCATTCCAGCTGAGGTGGTTTGGGGCTCTGAGCAACTTGTTTCCATCCTATGGCTCTGGATAACAACCATTATATTTTCTTCTTTTTTTATGCTATCCCCTGCTTCAGTTTTTCACCATCACAGTATGATGTTCTTTTGCTTTGCTGATGATTCTGAGCTCCCTCTCTTTCTTGATGCCTCAGCTGCAGCCTATGTTTTGTCACAGTGTTTGGCAGAAATTCAGAACAGAACACCTTAATTTTAAAGTGAATTTGAACAAGGTGGAAGTAAAACTATTTATCTCATGGCATAAGTTTGCAACAATCTCTTCTACTACCATGTAATTTAATAGTCCAGTGTTCTTTTTCCACTTAAAAATCTCAATATTAGTTTTGGATCAATGTCTTTTGTTTAAAGAATATGTAGTATATGTATTTGGATGAGAAACAGGTTTATTACTTCAAGAATCCCCCTGGAGAGAAACCAGCTATATTGACAGAGTGATGATGTTTGAGTAACTGACAATATTAAGAATGTGTTTATGCTTATCTGAAGAGTATATTTAGTCCAAATGCTTCTTCACAGTTTATTAATTGGATGGGGCTTTGAGCAACCTGATCTAGTGGAAGGTGTCTTTGTCCATGACATGGGGATTGGAACTAGACAATCTTTAAAGTTGCTTCCAACCCAAACCATTCTACGAATTCTATGAAATTTATTCAAAATTACTAAACCACAGTATTGCTTTTCTTTAGATCCCTCAGTTTTTTCATTTTAAATTTAATATTAAATTTAAAAGTTATTAATGAGTTACATCTTAAGCTACTCAGAGACACTTTTAGTGACCTTGCAACTGCTGCTACTTGCTTGAGGAGAGCAGGATATCATATATTTTCCTCATGGAATTTGTCAGCTTCTAGTACTTGTCTTAAAGATTTTGGCTGCAAGTTTATTAATATTTTGTGAACTAGTATTTGACCTTTCCCTCTCCACTTATAACAGTCATTGACATTTAAATTTCAATTGAAAGTTTACAGCATTTATTGCGTTAAAAGGAAATATTGGTAATATAACACATGAAAAATTGCAAAGGAAAGATTCAGTAAGGAAAATACTGATTCCTCACTAGTTACCATGGTACAAATTTTCCTTTTAAAAATTCAAACAGTTGCTGAAGCCCTGATTTCCTTGACTCTTGTTAGTACTTTCTGTCACTTTGTTGCAACAATAGCTCTTGTACTGCAAACAGTTCTGTGTGCATTTGACTTAATACTTGTGAATAATTGTTTTGATCACAGTTGGGTTATTCAGACTGATGGGGCCCAAACACATACAGTGCTTTATACTGCATTTGTTTTAGAAAGAACTCAGAACATTTGCAAAGGTTATGTCTCTTTCACCTTCCTCTTCTTTTCTTTCATGTTTTCCATTCCTTTCACGTCCCTTTAGCTTAGATTCATAACATTTTCCTCTATTCCCTAATGGTCTAACAAAACTTTTGTTTGATAAAAGTGAATACTTCATCTCTTTATTAGTCAGATTTTGAAATTAAGCTGAGGAACTAGCTTCTGTCATACAAGATTAAGCAGTTTTTGTTGTTTAAAGAGAAAAACTGTGCTTATGCTATTAGTCCTTGAACATTTAGTAAGTAATAAATGCTAGTATTTTGCTGAAGAGAGGATGGAAAGTCCTGAAAAGCTAAGTGAGTTTGTTGACAAGAGAGAAACTGCCTAGATAATAGGTTGGTAGTCCTTGAAAAAAAGGAAAGTGCAGAAAGTAAAAGAAAGCAGCCTTGCTGCTCCCCCAAGTAGAAACTGCTGCTTGGTTGTCTGATGTTGTAATTGCTCCCATTTCAGGTTCTTTGCCTACTTTTATTTCCCAAGTTTAAGCGAATTTAAACTATGAAGAGTATTGTGAGTATATTGGCATGTTTTTTATTAGCCAGTAACCTGAAGGTGTTAAAATGTACTATGTCCAGTACATTACACAGGGCAGGGTAAAACTATAGTTTCAGTTTTTGAAAGAATATAATACAACTAAGTCAAATTGGAATCTTATTTTTTCACATAAACAAAGACAAAATAGAGTTTATTTTCCTCTCCATTTTGGATAATTTTAATGATAGTATCTCCAGGTTATTGAATTGATCAAATAAAATATCTAAGTGCATCATAAATCAGAGACTATTGTGGCTTCCTGAAAGGCATTGTCCTGTTTTGAGAGGACAGATTGGAAAGAGGCCCATTTAAGAACCTTCCCCTTCCCCAAAAACGAAAGAAACTGCCGCACACTGAGAGTGAGTTGTAAAGAATAACTTTTTAACATAGAAAAAGTATATAACAATGAAGATACAGGATGATACAAACCTTCCTGGTTCCCCCCCCTCAAGCCACTGTTCGCCTCCCCACTAGCAGTAAAACCTGCTAGGGTGCAGTCCGACTAAAGTGAGGTGGCAGATGAGATGAAGAGTGGAGGAGACTCAAGTGGTGGATAGTGATGGTGGGTGGAGGAATGGATGAGAGATGAAGAGATAGTATGGCTGCTGCAAAAATGGAGGAAAGCACGCTTGTTTCCCTCTCGTCTCCTTCTTCCCAGAAGCACCACAGGTTCCTGGCAGTCCTTACTGCGGAAACTCCTCCCCCTGGCATGCCGTGGCCACGTTGCCGCTGCATTGCCGGTTCTTCTGTCACACCTGCAGCTGTTCCTGGGTTAATGGGAGCAGGCTGTTGCTATTGGCTGCTCCGGGGGAGCTTGCAGGTGTGGGTGCCTCTGCTTGCCACTAGCCGGGGTTTGCCGCTGCTTGGAACCTGGTGGGATGTGCACCGTTTCTGGCGCTGGGGCCAGCCCTGCCAGTGTGTTCAGCAGGGGCTGCCCCCTGGAGCTCCACTACAGCCTGCACGCCTCCGCGCTGGGCTGGTACCACCCGGGCAGGGGTGTGGATTGCCATGGAGACCTGCCGCTGGCTCGGCTGGTGAAAGGGCTACTCCCACCGAGGGTTTACAAACAAACACATTAATGGTCAGGAGGGTGAAGGGGGAAAAGATGGATACCTCTGGCAATTTGCATACCCTATAACAGGCATCTACACCCCAGACACAGGCTTCTACCTCCAAGTAAGAGCACAAGGAATACCAGGCAATAGGCTACGTCCTCTCCCTGCAACATTTTACCCAAAGGTGTCACTGTCTCCCTAAAGCACAGTTCTTGCTGACATATTTTTTTTCACAGTTCAAGAAAAGGCCAAGTTTTTCTGTCCATTCTGGTTCCCAACTACAGTATCTTGTCAATAGATATCTGCCATTATTGTTTCAAAGATATTTTTTTTATTTGCCTATTTTTAATGACAATAGTGTTCCCTAACAAACTGTTTATAGTAATTACTGCAGCCAGAGACCTAAACTAAGAAACCTCTTTACCAAATCCCAGATGTATGTCTGAATGGAGTTGCCTCTTGAAGTTCTGATTCTCCAGTGTAGCGCTGTTGTCTCCTGAAGCCCTGATTCTCCAGTGTAACACTGAAAGAGATACCTGCCCACCTGTGTTTCCTATGGCTCAGCCTTAGACAGATATCCTAGGACTCTGGGAGGATTTTGGATACCATATAGAGTGTATGGGAACCCAAATTCCTGGGAGTAAGAAATGAGAAAAGAGGAAAATTGGAAGACATGAAATTTCTGCAGAGTAATTGTGAGGACTAATTGGCAGTGAACAAATCAATAATTGACAGTGAATAAATCATAGAATCATAGAATGGCCAGGT
>VWZO01018890.1:9207-48566 GCA_013396975.1 Bucco capensis | reverse complement strand
AAATCCTCTGCTTAAAAGTTCGCAGAGCTTCCCCTAAGAGCTTTTCTAGCAGATCTTGACTGCATATTAAACATGTCCCACATTTTGCTGAGCTAAAATATCAGAACAAAGGTCATACGGCCTAAGCCACTCTATAGAATGAGCAATTCTGAGAAAGTCTGGGAGTTGAGCTGAAGACAGCAAACACACGCACACACAAAAAGCAAGTGGTGCAAAAAACCCCAAACAGTTCCTTCAGATAAGCTGATCAAGACCCAGCCAGTCCCCAATTAATAGCAGCCCCATCAAACTTTTCCCCTCTCAGTCATTACTGCTGAGCATGCTGTTATATCATGTGCAATATGCCTTAGGTCTGTTGAGGTCAGCTGTCCCAGCTGTGTTTCCTTCCAACTACTTGTGGTCCATGGCTCCATGTCTAGGTGGAGATCAGTGATGAGTAGTGTCCCTCAGGGCTCTGTCTTGGGACCGGTGCTCTTCAATGTCTTCGTTAATGACCTAGACATGGGTATCAAGTGCACCCTCAGCAAGTTTGCAGATGACACGAAGCTGAGTGGTGTGGTTGATGGGCCAGAACGGCAGGATGCCATCCAGAGGGACCTGGACAAACTCAAAGAGTGGGCCCATGAGAGTAAAATGAAGCTTAATAAGTCAAAGAGTAAGGTCTGGCATCTGGGTAGGAGTAAGCCTAGATACAAGTACAGACTGGGTGAGGAACTCATTGAAAGTAGCCATGCAGAGAAGGACTTGGGGGTCATGATAGATGAAAAGCTGGATATGAGCCAGCAATGTATAATCGCAGCCCAGAAAGCCAACTGCATCCAGACCAGCAGGTCTAGGGAGATGATTCTGCCTCTCTACTCTTCCCTCATGAGGTTCCCACCTGGAGTACTGCATCCAGTTCTGGGGTCCTCAGCAGTCTTTTAGTATTTAAAGGGGGAATTATAAGATAGATGGGGAGAGACTTTTCGGCTGGTCAGATTGTAATAGGATAAGGGGGAATGGTTATAAACTGAAGAGGGGGAAATTTAGATTGGAGATTAAAAGGAAGTTCTTTACCCAGAGGGTGGTTAGGCACTGGGACAGGTTACCCAGAGATGCCGTGGATGCCCCATACCTGGCAGTGTTCAAGGCCAGGCTGGATGTGGCCCTAGACAACCTGGTCTAGTGTGTGACATTCCTGCCTGTGGCAGGGGGGTTGGAACTGGATGATGTTTCTAGGTCCCTTCCAACCCCTAACATTCTGTGATTCTGTGATTTCTAAGGTCCCTTCCAACCTGGCCATTCTATGATTCTATGATTCTACTTGCGTACCCTTAGCCTTCTTACTGGTGAGGTGGGGTGAGTAGCAGGAAAAGGCCTTGAGTTTGTGTAAGCACTGCTCAGCAGTAACTAAAACATTGATATGTTACCAGTCTTGTTTTAAAGACAAATCCAAAACATGGCACCATGCAAGACACCATGAAGAAAATTATGCCTACCAAAACCAGTACGAAGTGCCATATTTCCTAGTTGGTTGCCCTAAAGTAAGCAAATATCTCAAACAATTATCTCTAAAAGACAGTAAAATGTGAACAGTAGAGAAAGAACCACATATAAAATGCACATGCAAGGAATTTATATTCTAAACTTCCCCTTTACTTATTGCTATAATATTCCTCTGGACAGACAGTCAAGCCCTGTTTCCTCTCTTTTGCTGATAATATAGGCTATGGAAAAATTGTTTTTATATTTCTTCAAGTAAATTTCCAACATGAGACTATAAAGACATAGCAATAACTGAGAGCAAAATAGTTGACATGGCAACAGCCAATAGCCAGAAGACCTTGTGCAGTTTCTCAAGATAGGAAAGGTTGATTTTCTTCAGCAAGAGATGGAGAAAAGATATCTCAAACTTCAGATACACAGTTTCATTCTAATAGTGTAATAATGTAAATGCCTCACAATTCCGCAATTCTAAGTGGCAGTGATATTATAATGAAAAATAGTGTTTGCATTATAAATGAGAAATTATTTATTTAGAGGACTATATTCATTACTTTTGTTTGCTGATGTCCTTGGTGTGTAAGATATTAGATTTACCTTAACCTCTAAGGATATTTTGAAAGAGTATAACAGGTGAAGGTATTAGTGCAGCCTCTAAATATCACTTATTGGACTATTTTGTACTGTTCACTTTTCTTTCAGTATTACGTTAAGTGTTAAAAAAATACCTTGAAAATATGCAAAAATGCTATTTAATTCCTATCCTATCTGAATGTATAATTTGAAAATCTACTCCTGAATAATGTATACCAATTTTGCTATGTTAAAACAATATTTTTTTTCTTTTTGTCACAAGAGCTATAGTAATGTAAACACATTTACAATGCGCTTTATTATCTGTTACGTCAAGTGTTCATTAAAGGGCCCATGTACACGGATTGTAGTGGAAGCATGATTGAAAATAGGTTTTAACACTATACAATGTCTCACTATTCAATTCATGTGAAATTAAAATACAAGAGAAATAACATTTTAATATGTCCAATGAAACTGTTACCTTCTCCATGCTCGCATTGTGTTGTGTCATATCTTGATTTTAGGTTGATCTGAAATCCACTGAAAGCAGTGAGATTAGTTGCAGCAAATGTTTACTAAATAGTTCTATTAATTCTTGTAAGGTTGAAGTTAATATATAGCAAAAATAATATTGTAGAATTACGAGATTTAAATTACATTATAGTGTGTAACAAGTCTGAAACTAGCATACAAATCTGTTCCTCTTGTTTCTTTTCCTGAGTTGTGGTACAAATCTATTTTAGTTCTATTTTTTAATTGCTGGATTAAATTAAGCAAATATCTGCTGCTGTTCTACCTTTTGCTTCTTATCTGTTGTTTTTGTTAGGTTTTTTTGTTTGGGTTTTTTGGATTTTTTTTAAATTGTTCCTAGATCTAGATTCTTTTTACTTTTCACTTGGGGCTGCTGGAGTTTACGGTCCCATTTTTTAATAAAATGTTTGCCATTTGTTATTGGGTACGTGAAACAGGAAGTTCTTTGTATCCATCTTTCCTCCTCCTCCTCCTTCCCCTAAATGTGTTTGTTTTGTTTCTAAACTGCTCTGCTGCTTGGCTGGGGTGGGGGTTGCTCCTTACACTGGCTGGACTGCACAGAGGGGCGCCACGACCCTGTGGTGTCCCAACAGGGAAGTGGTGACCACACAAGTAGGGTCACCAGCAACAGACCAGCGGCACATACCAACCAGGGGAGCAATCTCCCGGGTGACAACCCGTACCCTGGCAGCAGCAGCAAGGGGCAGTAGGCCCCGGTGCGGCTTTCACATGGAAATCAGCAGAACGAAAGAGGCGCCGGGAAAGGACGTCAAACACTCAGAGAACTCTAGGAGTCACGTGTGCAGGGAACTCTGGGGAATCTCACAATACTTCGCCCTGTGTTTATACCAGTGTACGACAAGGCATTTCCTCCTCTTCTTGAGAACACAGGGCAGGGGAGGAAGGACTGACCCTATACTGGATAGGGAGCCCGCCATGTGTCCTCCGCCATTTGAGTGAGAAATAACACAAATGATGAGAGAATATCCTCACTTAGCAGTGGTCTGCTACAGCTCAGCAGAAAGAGTTGTCCTTTTCCATGCATGGATGAACCCTCTCTTAGCCATTTCCATGAATGTTGGTTGGAACAGTAGCTTCTGAATGCATAGGACCTGTACCTTCACAAAGAATATTTTTGTGGGCATAGATAAAAAAGGAATGTCTGAAAATCAAAATAATTTTCTGCATGTGGTTGCATTTCTAACTTTATTGAACAGGGTTTTTACTTGAAATCTATTAGTGCCTTTGTATTTCTTTCACTGGAGTGTCTGTCTATATTCATAAGAATAGTTACAGATGTATGTATTCTTATGTATGTATATATAATTATGTATGTATATTAATTGCATATATCATTTGACATTTTTATTCATTGTTCTACTACTTGATGCATAAAACTGAGCTGCATTTGGAAAGTGAAAAGCTACTCACTGCAAATCCTTCTTCCACATCGTTATACGCCATGCTTGACTAGAAACAGAAATTTGTTTTATNCCTCCCCTTTTCTCATACCCTCTCTAAATGATGCATGAAGGAAGAAAACAGGTTGTTTATAGACTTCTTCCCTGTGCTCCTCTTGTTTAATAAGACAAAGAAACATTTAACTTTCACCTTTACCATGCTGATTTGCACTTGATGAAAGTGAATTCCATAACTGAATCCTTCTGGTGTTTTTGTGTATGCGAATGTGTATTCTGCCTTTGGCAGAATAAAAAATTTAGCTCACTATTTTTCTTGCTGGATTTTATGGCATGTTGCCAGGTGGTTTACCGCACACCTTCCCATGTGGTAAGTGCCTCCTGAGGAATCATCCGTTAGTATTCAAGCAATTGTACTCCAAGCTGAATGTAACTTCCTATTGGGTTTTTTAACTGATAAAATTGTGAAGACTCTGAAAAGCCTCATAGGTGTTATCTGGCTGTTATTGCTTTATATAAGATTAAGTTTTCTATGATTTATTAATTTTCTAGGTAGACTCAAAATGGTATATGGGCCACCGAATGAACAACACCAACCTACAAAATAATTTGGCAGGGAAATAGACATAGAAGATATGTTTGATCATAATAAATGCAGAATTATTCACAGTGGCAGAATAAATAAAAAACAAGATTTGAAATCTACAATTCAGAATGAGGTAATACCTCAAGGAGCAATTGCAAATACAGTATTAAAGTGCCTCATTGACTCCTGTGTATTGACCTAATATTGACTTTGCTAAAGATTAAACTTCTGCAAATTGGCTAGGGAGAGAAATGAAAGTATATAGGTTTCTGACTGGAGTGTTTTTGCATATGCACCAATTTTGCCAAACACTGAAAGTTGTTTACCTTTATGCATAGTTTCTCTGAATCAACATCTCAGCCCCTGATGAACTAGAAGTGAATTTTTATGAGTAGATGAGTTCATTTTGGTCTTTTGGTGTATACTCAGAAGGGAAATATTGTGAAAGAGAATCCTGATTTTGAGAGATTATCTACACCAACATCTTCATTTGAATTACATACTAGGGATTTTCAACAGTTTTTTAAATTACTTGAATGACTCTCACACATCATAGACTGGAAAATTCAAATAATTTACAATATGATAAGTACTTGAATAAAATTTGAGATGTTAGGTTGTTTTTTTTTATTATTTGGGGAGAGAACATGGTAGAGACTTCTTGTATAGGTTTTTGTGGATATGGCACTACTATAAGCCAGATATTAAGATTCTCTAGTAACATCTGTTGTGATTTGAGTGAATTTTACCATTTAATTGATGAAAACTTTTATTTATTTTATGTTTTTCACACTACTGGAGACTTATTCTTTGCTTTGTTCAGGATGACATTTTTAATATTTTGAAAACCAAAAAGGTCTAAGAAATATAATTTTGTAATTATAGAATTATTTTAGGTAGGCATGGATAAACAATGAGGGATTTGGATGAAGGAAAATGAAGAATACAGACTGCTTTATTCCAAAGGGCAATATGAAAGCAGTTGTAAAACAGTTTTAAGTGTTTTAAAACAGAAGAGAAAGTAAAAAGCTCAATCAGTAGGAGGGATTTGAAATAGAGCAGAGAAGGAAAAATAAAAATTCCTGAATGGAAATTAACTTCATTCATAACAGAGAGATCAGATTTATTTCTAGATATAAAAAAATGTCAGGAGAAAGTAATCTGGGTTAAGATGGAAAGAGGTGATTGTATCAGAGCTATTGTTTACAAAGCAATGGATGGCAGTAGGCCAAAAGCACACTAGCAGAAGAGCATCACTGGAAACAAAACTATAGAGTAAGTTGCACATTACTGTGAAGTCTGCAGATTTTATTGCTTCATAAAGCTATTATTATAATGTACCATGCAATAATATCTCTACGATGAACTCTTTGACTGGGATTTTAATACACAGTTATTTCTCTACATTTGTGGTATTTAGTGTTTACCTCTCTCTACTAGATTTTTTTGTAAGATTCTGTCCTTTCCACCTATTTTTCCCCTCTAACACATGAATGATACCACAAATCATAATGTCTATTATTAGTTTTGGCATGCTTCGTCTTTCCAAGACACTTTTCTCAAGGCTGGTCCATTGCTATTTCTGATTACTTCTGGAAAAGCATTTGACTAACCAGGGTTGCATATGAACACTATTATATAATCCAGTACCTTTCATGGGATGTGCTTTTCAAAGATTTCCATCTTTCTTTATAAGATAACAAAAAAAAGAAAGCTATTTATTCAGTTTCCTCTTGTTATTTTTTAATATTTAATCAATTTATTAAGTGATTATTTTAACTTTACAGTAAGAGTAGCATTAGAATACCTGAAAATTGACCAGCTGCTTCCACTAATTTAAATTACATTATTATCTGTCCAGAGGAAAATGAATTTTTACCCCAGTAGAGACAAAAATATATGCAACAGCATAATGCTCTCCTGTTCAATGCAATTTCTGCCCAGTGTCCTGGTTTGACCAGAATAACTGAGGATTACTAGGGTCAAGAGGACAGTCTCTTTGAGAAGGGTCTCCAAGGCCCCCCTCTCCCCACAGCCCTCTGGACTGGCTGTGTTCGGGGACAGCAAATTGAAATAAGAACACCAGGCACGCAGATAGTGAATTTCTAAGAATAGCTTTATCTATATTTAAATGGTACAACAGTATGAAAGAGATAAATTACAGGGAAGATAGAGTTGTTAGTTAAAAGATGGATTCGGCCCTTGCCCCTTCTAATTGCCTGGCCTTGCTGGCAAAAGCTGGCAGACTTCCAAACATCCACCCGTTCCTTACCGGGACATTATCACTCTCCCTCCCCCCCTTACTTTCACCCAGGGAAGGGAGACTTTATAAATACCAGAGGCCTCTTTTTCTGTAAAAAAGTGGGGAGGAAGAGCCGAGCCCCGAGCACAGTTCCAGGAAGACAGGAAACAGGAAGAGGGAAAACCAGGAAGCAACTAGGTCCTTCTTCACATGACCTGCAGCTTGCTTCTTCATTTGTCTCCGCACTCTCACTGGCTTCATACACAGCATGCAGCTGCCGATTGTCTTTCTTGAATGATGTCTCAGGGTCACGACCCTTGACCATCCCCCTTTCAGAGATGCGCAGCCGCGGGCTTTCATTCTCTATCGGCAGATTCTGCAGATTCTTCAGTGGGTGAAGAAGGAAGGGGCATAAGAAGTCTAGCCACTGAATTTTTTTAAAGATATATTGTCCAAAATTCAAAAGGGAACATGACATACATATGTCTCTTTTCCTTTCAATTTTTAAATTATCCCATGACACCCAGCTACTGTCTTCCCTGAGTTAGAATCATGGAATAGAATGACCTTTTAAGGTCATCTAGTCCAACCCTCCTGCAATGAGCAGGGAAAGATTCAACTAGATGAGGTTACTCAGAGTCCCATCCAACCTGACCTTGAATGTTTCCAGGGACAGGGCATCTACAACATCATTTATAAGCAAATATTAGTAAGATCACAGTTTATTATAGTGCCATAATGCTAAATTCCTACTAAAAATATTTTATCACTATTTCATCAGTATCACAAGCAATGAAAAACTAATCATATCTAAAGGATCAGAATGTAGTTTTATTTAATATCTACAGATTATTAATTCACTCAATCCTCCTTAATTTACAAAATCCTGAAATATTTTTGAAGGTCTAAGGTACTCAGCTACTTAGAAGGGAAGTATTCAATAGGAGGAAATTGAAAATACCAGGTTGGTATATGTCTGTACCTGTCCTTTAGTAGTAAGGGTTTTTTAGCAGTTTGTGATGTTTTGGACTACGTTAAAGTTATTGGAATGACCGAATGTGTAGTAACTTCAAAACTCAGGGTAGTTCCTAAGACTTCTAATGTCCATGAGATTCCTAGCCCTGTTTTTTTATAATCAAAATCTTTGAGATTGGGCACTTTTTTGGAGTTTGTTTTGGGGAATGAAGTTTCTTTTATATTGAAGTAGTTCATATATACTTTGAACTACTGAATAGATGCACTGAAACAAAATGCTATATTATTATTGCTTATACATTGGTTATATTTACCTGAAACTATGCAATGAAGGGAACCTGACAGCAGCCAACAGTTGAAATGACGGCAAATTGTCTATATCTTGTGCTTGTAACCATCTTGAATTTGCAAAGAAACACTGGAAAAATAACAACCAACCAACCAAACAGAAACAACAAAATCTCACCCTCATGGAATAGTGAGCTTTATTTGGAAAAATTGTGTTTAAACATTAGTTCATATCTACTGGTAAGAACAGGAGATCTGTTAAGAAGTCATGGAATACCAGATTTCAGAACATAGAATAAATTTGATATTCAAACATGCACACAGATAAAAGACACTCCTTCAGGAAGCCTTTTGACATACCTTTAGGCTAACATAATTCAATAGATTTGCTGATGCTTGTTTTACCTTCAGGTATAGCTATTCAGGCACAGTCTGAAAATCACTTGGGGTCTCCTGTGGCCCCTGGTGCGATAACTGTGCCGACAGCAGAGGCAGCATTAAACTCATTGCNGGGAAGGGAAGGGAAGGGAAGGGAAAACTTATTTCTAGGATTACAATGTTGTGAATAAAATGACAGTACTGGGGAATACAAATGGAATTGGGTAAATAAATGACAAATAGAATTAAAGTAACTGCTAATTAAAAATATTGGGATAGATGACTTATTTTAAAAAAATAATCTATAATCCATATCAAAATATAAATCACCCTGTTAAGCATTATCTTTCATTATTATTTTGTTTACATTGTGAAACAATCCTAGTGTGATGTAGGTATGATTAGAAAATGTACATTCTACTGTTATACAGCAGGAACATTGGTCTTGGCATTCCTGAAATGCCTCTGATAAGATGCTTTCAAAGGAATTTAAAAATCATTAAAAATATTATAAAATTATATTTATTCTAAGTTATTATTTATTAATAGTATACAAATTACTATTAATTAAAAATCACTTGTATGTTTAGAAAAATAGAGCATTGTAAGACAGACACAGATGTCCTTTGATGCTATCCAACTCAAAATCTACTGTTAAAATGGAGACATTACAATTAGCATATCTGAAAAAAAAATGTGGGCAACACCTAATCTTTTTGGTTGTTCAGACTTATAATCACTAAGGTCTTCTAAATGAATTTGAACAGGAGCATAATGGTGGATTCTCCCTGATGGTGTTGCTGGAGAACAAATTGCATGTTCAAAATTCAGTCTTTTTTAAGTATAAATATAGCTATCTTAACTTAGCCGTGCTCCAACAGTGACCTTTAACTTTTTGTCCTTAACAGCCATTGTTTGTAAAATAAGAATAATAATGACTACTGTAAACATGTAGTAAGAGTTACCTAGTACTTAACGTTGTGGAGATGGGACCTACTACATAAAATGGAGAGCTTACATGGAGACGTTCCCACCCCAAGTAGAAAATACCAATGCTCATGCATCAACAACAACATCTTTGTTCATTTTGGAAATTTAGATTTGATTTGAATCTCCTGATCATCTTAATGTGCTCCAAAAGCTCATCAGTACTCTGAGCATGAGAATAGAGCAAGTTCATCGTAAAAATCTCTGAAATGTGTTTGTTGTAGATTTCCACACTTCAGTAACTATTCAGCTCTGTAAGTTAGTGCTGTCTGACGTCAGAGTTCTTTAATTTAAAATCAGACCAGGTAAATTTCCAGCAGCTTCACATCTCTGGATTGCAGTGTGAGCACAGTCTGGCAACAGGAATGGGAAGATGGGAGAGGCATGTTTAAATGAAGGGTAGGTTCTGCAAACTGCTTGGCTGTTAAGGTCTCTGAATGAACATTATTGTCACCATAAACTAAAACAAAAGCTACAATGAAGGTCTAGGAGAAAGGGGAAAGGAAGGAATGATCAGTGGCAGTCACTGCGGAGGAGTTCTATTGTAGCAACACTGTTGGGATCTGCAGGAGCAAGGCCATGGGAGTAACAGCAAGAGAGCAATTGCCTGAGAATTGCAGGGAAAAACATTGCCACTGAGGCTCTAGAAAACACTCCACTGGCAGTTTGGGTGATGAGGTAAGGAGCTGCTCCTGGAAACCAGCTCACAGAGTTGCAGATAGAAGACTCTTAAAACACAGATGTGAAACAACCTAATGTAATGAGCAGCACCTCTCAAGCCAGTGGTGATCAGTTGTTTATGGTGCTAAAGTTGTTGCTGAAATACCTCAGCCTACCCCAGTTTGCATATCCTAGCTAATTTATAAGCATATACAGNGAGCATGGGTGGAGCTCTCCCTGGATCTTCATTCGCGAAGCCTAGCCATACATACATACAGGGTACAGTCATTTTCAGCAGTGATTTTGGCTTGGAAGTTATGAAGGAGGATAGAGAAGAGCAGCAGCACCCACCCATCTCCTGCAGAGTCCTACCTCCTCAGCCCTGATGAAACTCCAGCCTCAGTTTTATGGGAAAGTGGTTTTCATGGCTGGTATATCTTGGAAGCCTCAGCACTTGTGAGGACTGATTCTGCCATCATTTTCTCTGTCAATAGATATTGTATAGCATATCTTATTTCACAAAACAGAGCACGTATATAAAACAATGACACATATAAAAAACAGATTAGGAATAAGTGGCTCAGCTACATAATCACAACATAGTTATGAAAGTGGCAGTTATTAGCAACGGATTTTAACTACACTTCAGTTTGCTGTTGTAAAACAAAACTATTAGGGCAGATTTCTGTAAAAAGCTGCAGGAAACAAATTCATTTTAATGGTCTTCTGGGAAAAATGTGGAAAGACTATATTCAAGCATAACAGTTTTGTGTTTGTTTGGGCAATGACACATCACACAAGAAAAATCACCAAAGTGCTTGAGACTCTGTTTTCTTTAAAATACTGAAATATTTTTTCCAAGAAAAATAAATATATATTTACAGTCACACAGATATCTGGAGACAGTAACAGTCCTGTTGTGTGATTTCTGACAAGTCAGAAGAGAGATGATGTGGTGCATTTTATATCTAGGTCACCAACATGAATTACTCAGGTTTTCAGTAAATGAAAAAGCCACTACACAATGTTTGTCCAAACGGATGTAAAATGGATTTTGAATGTTCAGTTCATGGGAGACAGTATTTCTTTTTTGAATCTAGCTGTATGTTAGAATGAAACCTTCTGCATGTCTAGAAAGAATATTTTGCTAGTGGGTATTCACATACCTCCTCACATGAAGCAGAGGTGGGAGGATAGAGGTGGCTCTGCAACTTCTCCCCACCATCCAAACCTGTGGATTTGCAGAGCTGCCAGAGAGTGACCATGTTAATTTGGGGTCCTAGGATGTTGCATACGGGGCACCAGGTGTTCCGAGTGGGAAGGTAAAAAATGACATAGAACCATGCTTGATGGTTGAAAAGGAGAAGGCCTCTCACACTCATCACCCTCCCTTTTCCCACTGCTTCTAAGGAACTGTTATTTCTCCTTTAAAGACTAAGAAGGAAGACTAATAGTTTACTTATGATTTTTAAGCATTTAGCATTTATTGTTGCAGTAATGATGAAATGTGATGTGGAATACATATCTAATAAAGAGACACAGATGACGTTTTCGTCCTTTCTACAGGTCACCTGCGATTAAAATTGTCTTATGTCAGACACTTATATTTCAGTATCTGGGCTTTTTGACAAGAGCAATTGGCTTTTCGGTGATGACATGTAAGCTACTCTTCACTTTACAGAGACTTGCTTTGGTCTGAGATGGGGAGGTGGAAATTTTATCTTAAGAAATTCCATTTGTCAGAAAATTGTTCCTCCTCCCAAAATGTTAATTCAAATCTTAACGTTTTTCAATATGCCTATATACCTTAATTAAAAAGAAGCAAATATCTCATTTCTCATAACTTAGTGAGTATCAAGTAAAGACTTTTCATGCTTGTTGAGAATAGGCTTGTTGAGAATAGGCTACTAGTTTTCACAGATTTTTGTTCAGGAATTGGCCAATGAAATAGCTTTTATTTTAAATTAATTGATTGCTCTGTTCATGATATTCAGTAGTTTGACTTCTTTTAAAGTACAGAATATAAATCTGTGCAATAGATGTCAGACGTCTTCTGCCATAAGTACCCTCTGACTATCACAAATTTACAAGGTCAAATTCATTCTTTTAATGAATGTGGCTTAATTTACAGGTGAAATATTTGGGCCTAGCTGTAGCCCATTATTATAACCAAGAACAGGGATAAAAATGACTATGTCATTTAGTACTTTTTAATAGCATCTTTCACACTGCGAAGTACTTAACTGTCTTTAATTCCTTAGCACTATGTACCTATCCTGAACAGCCTTACTCCTTGTTTTCTCCTTTAGTCCTATATTTGCTACATGTAATTATTCCATTTACCATCGATTTACACATCCATACTTAAATTTCTCTGAATTTCCCTGAAAATGGAAGTCATGTATCACATATATTTTTTCTGTATTGGTTTTAATCATCAAGGGTTCTTTTCAAAGAAGACATATCTCAGAAGCAGATCTGCATTTTTCAGTTTCTGAAAACTAGTGGAAGTTGTGATGGCAAAAGTATTTTCAATTGTGCCATTTTGCTTATATAAAATATTTCTGTTGATATATAAGACTATATTTATCATTTCAGTTGTTACTGTCTAAAAGAAAAGTCAGTTCTTTGCCAGTTATTTTAGTAGCAAGACATATTTAAATAATATTGTTTATTTGTGACTGAAAATTTATATTGCAAAAGAGAAAGTAATCCAGCACACAGTCATTGGGAACAGTCTCCCTTCATTTGCATCTTTATTTTTCAATTATGAAATGTGGTAATTTATTAAAATTTTGCCTAATAGCTTTTTATATTTATTTTTGGAGTTTAAAAGGATTGAAAGAATGATATGTCTAGGTGTTATTTGCCTTCAAAGATAAAAGATGTTTTATTTCCTTTACAGAACATCACAAAAGGAGAGCAGATAATTATACAAAACAATCAAGTAAATCCCACTGGAAAGAGTAAATCTGCTCTTACAAAAATGTTCAGTGAGTGCAGCATATGACACAGACTTCTGGCTGCGTTGCAACCAAAAGATATTTATTATACATGCACGGTCACCTATATACTTTTTGAGCCCGGATATGAACCCCCGCTGCAGCTTTCCCACCAAGCCAAGGGTCAAGAGCTTTGGAGTAACCATCTACCATATATGGATATCTCTGCTGCACAGGTAAGTTTTTGCTTCCTCCTTTCTCCCGCCTAAACTTTTCTGCTTCTGTAAACAATGACTAAGCTGATTCTAAACTGCTTCCCCACATCTCCCTCTTTTTTGTTAAGGGGCAAAATACTGCAAGAATTAGGGTGGCCACTACCTAATTCATGCAACAAATGCCTTCAATCCTCGCACTCATATTACTAACCGCATCGGGCCCTCCCATTTCCCCAATACCAGATCATGAACCATTACAAGTGGTTTCTCCTATTGCTGCTGAAACGGAAAAAATTGGCGATCATCTCATGTCTGATCAGCTTCATTTTGATTTAAAAGGTTCAATACAAATGTTGCTTTCCATAGTCTATCCTGTGGAGAAGAGCTGTGATCCCTGCTGCCTGTTTGTTTTGTTTTTCAAGCATGCTTTTTGAGAGAGCAATGCGCATTCAATGATGGCTTGGCCTGTGGGAGGGTATGGAATGTCGGTGATATGGCGTACTCCCCAGTGCTGGAGGAACTCTGCTGTCTGTTTTGCCACATAGGCAGGTCCATGCTCTACAGCTGTTTAGCAGCTCTTCTCTTCACTGCTGGTAATTCTACACAAGCCAGGATTATATGATGCAAAGTCCTCTTCAAGATAACAGTATCTCAAAATTGTTACCTTTTTTTTTTTAATTTAAACAAACCAACCAACCAATAACTGAGCTCTGTTTGCAGTGTCTTGAAAGCAGAATGAGTCCTATAATAGCTGACTTCGGATATGGCAAGGCCAAGGAGCCAACCCATTCAGCTGCATTCAGGGACCTTGTCTCATTGTCACCATGCTGGATAGCAGTCTGTGACACAGTTTCCATCAAATATGGCTCCTGAAAGACCTGTGTGAGATCTAACATGCACAACACATCACGACTATACAGATTTACCAATGTCCACAGAGTTCTAAGCTCCATGCTGAGGAGTGGGGTTTAGTTTTACCCTGACCTATACAGCATCTCCTCATGCTACCAGTCCCCATTCCTGGCAACAGTTTTAAGTCCATAGAAAACAATTAATGCAACAGTGGAACAAACAACCAAGCTCTTCAGGAAGTGCTTTTGGGCTTTGACATAAAGGGTCCTGACACCTGTTGTAACCAGCAGGCAGAAGCCCATTCTAGGAACATATAGCACACACTCTGCTATTACAAATCCAACGTAGAACAAAGGGCATGATTTACAAAAACGGAGACAGAATGACAGTGTTTTCAGTTGAAGGAAACTGGAGTTTCTGCACTTCATGCTTTTTTATACCATTCCCTTCTTTTGACGCAGAACTTCACCTCCAGTGTCTGTTAATCCTGAGAATCTCTTCCCTTTGTTCATCAGGATGATACCAGTATTTAAACACACAGAGGCTAGCATGGGTCTGCTACCAATTTCCAGTTTATAGTAATGCAATGCCTCTGAAAACCTGCTGTTTTCTTGAAGTACTAGTTCTAGTTTATAAAGCATATCAGCCGTGTTGCTGTGGTAGTGCAAGACATTTCTGCAGAACATTTCCAAGGTTACCCCATGCTTTTTTATGCAATTCTCTTTCGATTCTGTAGCCCTTCAGGCTAAGGTAGGCAAGGAGTAGGAGTCCAGTATAGAAGGCCACAGTGTGTAGGTTCCTCCAATAGCTGACTGCTTTCAGAAGATGCACAGCATCTGTAGACCAGTCAAAGCTGAGGGTGTCTGGGCATAGCAACATCCAGAAGTTCTTGGCTGGCAGGTAAAAGAAGGTCAGTGTATGTGTGAGAAAACTGTCCAAAACTTGGGGGTTTGTTGCCCATCCAGTATAAGCAGACACCCAACAGTGCAGTACCCCAGGAGGTCAATAAATCAACACTGAAGAAAAGGGCCAAATTCTTTGTCTTGTGTGAAGCTGAAAGAATCTGGTGCGTTTTCAGTCTATTAAATACAAAGACATCATACATGGCTGAAATGGCCAGAACAGTCACTACTTGCTCCTTTCACAGCATGCTGCATCCTGCACACAGCCCTGCTACCAAGATCCAGCCCCAAGTACTCAGTGAGGCCCCAAACAGTATCCTGGAAAAGTTTGTGAAAAGGTCTGTGACTGCAACATGTAACAGGATGTTTACAAGGTGGCAAGCCCACAGGTCCATTCCTCCAATAGCATGGTTAATGCAGAAGGAGAGCATGCAAAGGGGGCTGTAGGACTTGTGACTCCCACTTTGAGTGAGCAGTATCCCCCAAAAATCATTGTTGAAGGTGTGGGTAGCTAGATGGTTATTGTAGCAGAAACCAGCTCCAGGGTGTTGAGATAGCCCCAGGGCACTTTTTAACAACTCTGCGATGATCTCTTTTCCTGCTGCCACCATTGCCGCTTGCGCCCGGTCAGCCCCATGGCGGCGCCAGCCCCGCTGTGTTTGCCCCTTACACCTCTCCAGCACTGTGGGGGTGCAGCTTCACACTCTGCCAGCAGCTGCAGCCTGACAGTGTCCTCCCATGCCTCTGCTACTCCCTATCATCTGGCAACAGGGCAAGCAGTCGAAAGAGCATGACTGAGCAGAGTGAAGTGAAGCAGAAGGTGGTGATCGCTGCCGCCTTCCTTTCATGATACTTCGGCAGTGCTGTGTTTCTCTCATGATACCTTGGCGCTGCCATCTTCCTCTTGCGATACTTTGGCACTGCCGCAGCTCCAACTCCTACACTGCCATAGCTCACGCCCCTCTCACTGCCAAACGGGGAGCTGCCACCAAGGCTCTGGGAGGGCCCGTGCTTCCCAAAAATACAGAAAGCTTATTGTGAGGAGGTGCATATGTATCAGACTCCTTTTCCGGGTTGGCAGGACTGGGGTCAAATGGAATTTCCGACCCATCCAAGTCATTATTCATGCTTCCTGCAACCGAGTCGCCATTTGAAGCAGCCTCATGCGATCGCCCGCCAGTGATTCACCAGGCAGGCACCTGAAATGTGCCTTCAGGGGAAAAGTCTGGCACTTTAGCACAGATCCATTTCTGCAAAGTCACTAATTCCAGCAGTCTGCACAGCCTGCTGTGTTGCTGTTCCCGGGATGTTTTCCACCCCCCCCATAGTTCCTGACTTCTCATCTGTGTTCTAGGTGAGGGGCGCACAATATTAATTTTCCATGGTTCCTCAGTTCAGTCAGGCTATGCTACCAGTCAAGCTTCGTGAGCTTCCTTCTGTTTTTATTGTCCCAATTTGGGCAGCCATTTGTAGTGTATGACATGGACTTTTGGCTGGGTTGCAATCAAAAGACATTTATTATACACGGGCTGTCACTTACATAATTTTGAGCCTGGATATGAACCCCTGCTGCAGCTTTCCCACCAAGCCAAGGGTCAAGAGCTTTGGAGTAGCCATCTAACCATATATGGATATATCCGCTGCACAGGTAAGTTCTTGCTTCCTCCTTTCTCCCACCTAAACTTTTCAGCTTCTGTAAACAATGACTAAGCAGATTCTAAACTGCTTCCTCACAAATAATTTCTTGAATTCACTGCAGATGGTTTTAATATCTTTACAAGTTAGTTATACAAATATCCACTTAGCATTATGAAATATTATTTTTCTTTTATTTTAAAAACAGGGTTTAAGTTTTTCTTGTCTAATAACAATGAACAATGTGAATAACAGAAAATATAGTGTCGGAGAAACAAAAGAAGTGATGTAAGATGTTAAAAGGAGTGAAAAAAAAATCTTCTGAGTCATGAAAAGGAGATTTCTAACAATGACATTCATAATGTAAATATTCAAATAATGGGGAAGGTAAATGATACTTCATTTCGAGAAATCTTTACAGGCATTATTTTCCACTTGCTATGAATACATGCTGAAAATATTACTCTGCACTTGCACTGAGACTTGCAGCAATCTGAGTTACATTCCCCATGAAACTTGCTTTCATCTCTTTATGAACTAGTTTTCTGCCTCTATAGAGTCACAAAAGAGCTAATGCAGATGAGTGAAGACGTCTCTTAGGATTCAAGCTATTTTCAAGACTCAAAGCTCTTGAGTAAGAAAAATGTCTTTTAGAAATACCTCTGCTAAGCCATGTTTCCACTTGCAGAGCACGGAAAGGAGGGGAAGGCTTATGTAGCTGAATAAAGAACTGTTTAATAAAACTTACAGGAACTCACAGGGCAAGTATCTTTCAAAGGAATCTCCATGGAAACACAGGATTGCTGTATGAGTTTTTAGTGATATGTTTTGTGATATATTTGTGTTTTAGTCATTTTTCTCAACAGTTTTCCATGATTTGTGACAAGGAATTGATGATCAATTTCGTGCATGTATATGAGCCTTAGAATACACCTTTGACTATTTAATGTCAATGATCATTCTATTAATTTTGTATTTTCATAATAGGGATAGGGACAAGGTAAGCAGTGACAGACTTCAGAAATCTCTCCCTAGATTAGCACTGAATATAAGTTTTGGGTAATTAATGAAAATAAACATATACTTCAAAAGTGTATGAAAATAATGAAGTTTCATTTTATATAAGCTGTTACTTCCTGGAAAAGGAGGTGCAACCACTTCATGGTCCTAATTTAATTCTTTAAAATTTAGATTTAGCTATTTTAGTAGTAAAATAGCAATTAAGCTCTTCAGCTCTTTTCCTGAAAAGAAAACAGGAGTGTCACTGTAGAGTGCTACAAGATGGAAGAGCAGGAAGAGCTGCAGTGAAGAGAAACTGATATTCAAGATAGTAATATCCACATCTTAATTTTGTACTTTCCTCTCTAGTATCTGGCAGCAAGTAAAATGGATGTTTTTAATGAGAATTCTGAGAGATTTCAATTCATTTTCTGTACTTGCTATCTAATTGTGAGAACAATATTTTTGTGGGATAAGCGACTTCTGTTTGAGTATCTCACAAAATCTGTTTACTTAAGTGTTTCTGAATAAAGAGAAATAGGATCAAAATTATTAAATTTTTATAATATTTTTTTTTGAGATAATTGCAACAGTTGGTTATGTACTTATATTTTTACTTGAGCTTAGATTTCTTGTGAGTGGATCCAGGGATTTAATTTCCCCTGCATGATTATACAGTGACATAAAATTTCAAATAAATATGCTGCAAAGTAAAATGTGAATAATGTAAGTTATTGCAAAGAGAACTTGTTCAGTCCAAAGTTGCTTAATCATGTTTAGTTTATTTCTGCACTTATTCCTTTTATTACTCTCAAGAAACTAGAATAAACTTTATAGGCTCTTAAGCCTTTGATTTATTTTATTATGTAAAATACCCTAAATTTCCATAGTCTGTAGATTTTCATTAAGTAGCTAATTCTTGGACTTCATAAGAATAATATATTGAGAATATCTTCATCAACTCTCCTGCCCATCATGCAGTCACCTTGTTGTTTCATTGGTTTCATTTGGAATAAGGTTTGGAGCCAGTTCTGAAAGAAGAATGGTTCGTCAGAGGCTCCATGAGCAAAGTAAATGCAGAGTTGAGTGGAGCTCTAGGCACACTAAAAATGCAAAAATGATATTTGGAGATAGTGCTTTTGGACATAACAGCTGAAGTTTGAAGAAGTCCAGTTTGGTTCACTCATGCCAGTAAGAGGAAATATTTTTTCCTATTCCTTTTGTTCTTGTCCAAAATGGACATAGGAAAAAAGAAATTACAGTTAAAAAAACCCTTATGGAAAAAGAATGAACAGAAATAGAGTTTGGGGATTCTATAAACAGATCAGAGAAAGGAATGTAAAATTTTGTTGTTGAAATGCTTTATCGAGAAACTGATATAAGTGAAGTCTCTTCAGCATGTGAAAAATGTTCTACCAAATCTCTGCAGATTCTTTAGGAGATATGCAAGCCCAGGAAGGAGATAAATTGATTCATTGCTCCTTACAAGGAAACTTATTTGAAGAACAGAGCAATACACGTCCTTAATATTTTGGATCCATAATGGAAACATTATTGAAAAAAGCTGAGGATTAATTCTTCTCTTTTATTGCCATTTCTAACATCTATGATTTTGAAAAAGGTTTCTAACTTACTTTGCCTTGTTGCAAAACCAGATTACATTCAAGTGTATATATTAGAATTTTATCAAATATTCTGGTTGAGTATAAGCATTATTCAGACAGAGGTTTTGTTCCATATTTTTACAGAAGTTTTTTAAATGCTGTTTAAAACACATAAGGAAATGGAATTTTTCCCATCAGAAAAATACTGGTAAGTGGTAAAGTCATGGTTCTTATGCTAGAAAATGCTGAAAATAATTGCCTATAAGTTACTTATTTAAGTATTAGTAATATATTTAAAATGTATTGTCTCATGCTGTTTTTTCATATATTAAATTTTGAATGCTTGACTTCAGTATTTTATTAATGTTCTTTAAGTTATTTGTGTGTTTTTATCTGTGTTTGAGGAAAAGCTGTCAGACAACATGAAATTCTGTGAATTGGCATCAAAATAATATCAAAGCCATGTGATTTTCTAGAAATTCACCCTTGCTACTGTGCAAACTAAGTTGTTACCTGGCTTTTGGACCAATACTAAAGACACACAGGAAATTCTTATAATCAGAAGAACATTCAGTTCATGTAGTTGAAACTAAATCAGAAGTGAAGTCTTTTATTGATTTCTTAATGTTACATAATTAACCCACTGTCAGTGGATCCGGATCAACACCAATAGTGCAAAAAAAGAAATCATGGACCTAGGGACTTGCTAAGTGTTAATAAATACCTAAAAATTGATAATCAGCTTCCATAATTATTCTCAACAAGTTCTAACTTCAGGCACATATGGAGTGATGGAAACTTTGCCTCCCCTCACAGTCAAGGGTTAGTTCCTCACTTCTGGGACTGTGGTCTTGCTCCTTGCAGAGACCTCCTGGGGGAGACATGGATGTTCTTATTTGTGTCAACATGTGTTATTCCCTACAACAAATATGTCTCAAAGAAAGCACCCTGGGAAATCACATTTGTGTCCCTGGCTTCAGAGGTGCTGCCCTCCAGGCCATCTTGCATAGGAAACACTCCCACAATCAATTCACAGGCAGACAAACAAGGCTCAGAGCCCCCTAACAGGAGCTCTCAGTGTCCTGGTTTGGGCTGGAGCAAAATTAATTCTGCTAAGATGGTATTGCTTCTAGCCAGGGTTCCTTTAAAAGTGACTGTATTCCTCTGAAAGCTGTCAGTATGTTTTGAGAACACATTATCATCTTCTAATAGCCTAAGCCTGAATGTTTGGGTTACATTGGAATGTCAACTTTTGTGTTGCTTTGCTGAGGAGTCAGGGGGTGTGCAGGGTGAGAGCGTACACCTATAGGAAGGAGACAGGCAAGGCAGGTGACCCCAAACTGACCAACTGAGTATTCCATTTCATACACGTCATGCTCGGTATAAATTTAGGGGGGCTGTCCCCCCTTCTCTCTCTCTCTCTTCTTCGCCTCTCTGGCAGCCCTGCTTGGCGCCCCAGCTTTGCTGCTTCCACACTTCTGACTCCAGGCCTCCAGGGTCCAGCTTCCTCCCTTTCTTCCTCCCCCCCCTCCCCCCCCTATTACCTATTACCCGATATTACCGGCTGCGGTAATATAGCAACCAGGAGGGAAGGTGGGAGGTTTGGATCTTGGTGCTGGCTCTGTATCCGTGCTTGTATATATTTGCCTCTGCCATTGTTTTCTATTAAAATAGTTAAACTTATTTAGCCTTTTTTCCAATCCACAAGTATTGTTATTTCATCCAAACCATAACAATTTTTTGGTGGAGAATGCGGGCATCGATCCCACTACCTCTCGGTAGAATTAATTTTGCTCCAGCCCAAACCAGGACACTCAGCTTGAAAACCTAGAGCCTTAATGAGAAGAGCTGAACAGAAGGAGCAGCTGAACATGAAGCACAAGAATAAATGGTCCAGATTTCTAATATGAGGCTTACAAGACTACACTGGGCTCCGCAGCAGCTCAGAAATGGATTAGTTAGTCCATTTTTATGCTGGATCACCAGCATAAATATACCATTTTTATGCTTGCTGGGGAGGAGGATGGGGAAGTATGAAAGACCTTGCAGTTCAGTTCAGTTCTGAATGTGATATGTATGCCTGCTTTTGAGAGATATCCGCTCTCTCCTTCTAGTCAGCCAAGTTCTTGCATGCAGCCTGTGCTGAGATGGCTAGTCCGCTTTCTCCTCCATGCTGGACACTGCAGCACCTCTCAACCGCTTTCCTCCCTCTCTGTGGTCCTGTCCTGTAAGCTTCAGGCCTAATGCAATCTTTGAATTAGGTGGT
The DNA here is from genome assembly GCA_013396975.1 of Bucco capensis. Classification (NCBI taxonomy): domain Eukaryota; kingdom Metazoa; phylum Chordata; class Aves; order Piciformes; family Bucconidae; genus Bucco; species Bucco capensis. The sequence continues at coordinate 27,028 of VWZO01018890.1, read as the reverse complement.
TTTACTGTGCCAGTTGCTAGGCTATCAGGAAGGATTGCCTTGTTGTGTTTTGCTTTCTTTCTTTTTTAACTATTTTTAAGGTTTTGTTTGTTTTTAATGCTTTTCAAGGGATGTATAGGATAGAGGCAAGGCCCATCTTCTGTGATATTGCTAAAATGCTTTCACTTAAGACCAGATAAAATTAGGTTGCCCTTTCAGTATTCCTTTCATTTTCTTTCCACTCTTTGAAGTCCCTAATTCTGTGCATGGAAACACGCATAGATGTTTTGTTTAATTTTTTTTGGGGGGGGGGAGGTGCTTAAATTTCTAGTCATTTTAGGAAGTACCTTGTGCCACTTTGGTGACTGTTACAGTTTGAGAAAAACTGCTTCACTTTGACCTGAAGTGGCATCTGGGTGATTGGGAACACTATCTGATGTTCAACACCAGTTTTCCAGTCCAAGACTGGAGGGAAATGTCATTTACCTGCTGTCACCTTGTAGAGCAGTGGAGAACACTGGGCTAGTTGGACTTTTTATCATGGTGACCTGAGAAAAGCTGTCATGGGATCAATGTGGATAAAGCTATATGAAATGTAAACTATTAAGGTCCAGGAATACATTAAGGACAGTAATATATATATACTCTGCTTATAACTGAAAATTTGATTATTGATGATTGGGCTTTAGATAGGTTAACAAAAGGTACAAAGGTCAGCCAGCTTCTGGCAGAATTTTGGGTTTCTCCTTGGACGGAAGAAAAGCCATCACTTTTCACAATAGGAGAATAAACACTTTTTTTCTACACTTATGTGTAAGGGATAAATAAAATGATCTGTTGTTTACCATGGCATGAGAAGACAACTTTTGGTAAAGCACAACAAAGGGAACAAGATATGCCTATGGATCAAAAGGAAAAAAAAATAGACATGGACCTTGGTTCATATCTCTTGGATGGGACCAAATGTACAAGACCAATTTGCAAGGGTGGACAGCTGCTGGCTGCTGATTGCAACATGCAGCTGGCTGGAAACACCCAGTATGTACCTTGGCCCATGTGCACCAACTGGATCCAGTAGTTTCTCATGGTTCACCACATTAAAAGGAGCATGCTTCTGGAGGGGGTGGGGGAAAGGGACCCAGCAGCATGATCTTCCCTGGGGGATGCCCCGTAATGCTCTGAGCCTACCAAACCTCTACCAAGATGCTGTTCCTAATGCTCGGCTTTGTAATGGTCACCCTGGGTTTGGTATGATATGCTCTTTAACTGTAAGTGTGCTTGCTAGGATTGTTTAAGTGTCTTTATAGCAATTAAAACTCATTTCTTGCTTTGTTAAACTGTGTGGTGGAATTCTGTTCAGGAGGAATCCCCGTACCCTGCTACAACTTAGTCTTAAAATTGCAAGCCATTTGGGCTACATTTGGAAGCACTGCACAGTGCACGCATAAACACATGTAGAGTGTCTTTCATTCACTTTTTTCTGTCATATTAGCACCTCTAATTGGCAAGTCTCCTAGCTTCAAGAGTATGAGCTGAGGAAGAAACACTGGTAGTGAGCAATTTGTGACCCTCTATCAATAACTGGAATTGTTGATATCAATTAAATTAAATTAAAAATAAAAAGACTGAACACTCAGTCATTTCAAAGGGTTGTTAGAAATAAAGGACTATAAAGATTATCTTGCTTTAGAAAACACAATCCAATGCTGTATGAAGAAGATTCATCATAGAATTTGATTAATTTTAGGTTACTCTGAACATACTTATCCATCTCTGCAGTGGTAGTGTAAATGTAACAACACATAAAAAACCCTTTTAAATTAAAATATTAAAATGCTTCATTGAAACAACTTTTATTTTGTTTCTAATTTTCTGAGTCATTAAGTTAATTTGAAAAATAAGAATTTTAAAGAGTGATTTTTACTTTAGAGTTTTGTTGCTAAATAATTTTCCACATTACTAATATTTGTCTTATATATGCAAGTATAAAACATAAATGTTTAAACATCAGTGTTTGAAATATTGACATTTTGCAAAGGTCTGGGAAAATAAATTGCATTGTACTCTTACATAGAACAATTTGAAATAAACACTCTGTTTACCAGTCTATTTTTTAAATCTGTGTTTCCATTTGGTGTCATAGAATTGCAATCTACTACAGATAATATATGAAGATATATTTAAGGACAACCTTTTATTGAGGTAATACTGTAATAAAAAGAAGTTTTAAAAGAGAATAATGCCATAAGAAAGGGAAATTGTACTTCTGTCCCACTTGTTAGAAACATCTATAAGTATTAATTTAATTAATGGATGAGCTAAAATCTGTAAATGCAAAGAGAGTATTTATCTTGCATCATTAGTATTTGAATATTAAATTATTTTAAATATGTGAAAATGGTTGATATAAAGGACATGAAGCATGGACTGAAAACTTGGTATTACTCCCNCTCTGTCACTGCTTACAGCTGCTCCTGGGTGCAAATTGTCACTGTTCACTGCTCCAGGGGAGCTTGCAGATGCCGCAGGCTGTTGCTGCTCTAGGGCTTGCCGCTGCTCGCCACTTGACGGGGTTTGCCGCTGCTTGCTGCACACTGTTGCGGGGTCCGTGTTGCTGGCCGGATGCTGGTGGGGTGTGCACCGACTTCTGGCTCGGGACAACCCCACTGGTGCCTCCGCCCCGCCCGGCCACAGCCCGCGTGGAGGCCACCCCGCCGACCATGCAGCTTAGCCAATGGAAAGGGCTACCATTCACCAAGTTTACAAATAAACACATTAACGGTCAGGGGGGTGGGGTGAAGGGGGAAAAAATGGATACCTCAGGCAGTTTTTACATACACTATAACACTCCCTGATTGCATTCAGAAGAAGAAACTAAATAGGATAGTGTTGTTGGAGTGCTTTAGCTCCAGGTTCAAAATTGCAAAATCAATTAAATTTATTTGCTAGCACTCTCAAATCTATTTAACTATTGCAATGGATAGTAATTAAAGTATAAATCAACCATTTAGTTCTCAGATATAATTACAGAGTTTAAATCTTAATGGAAATCACAGGTAATAATACAGAGTTACTGTGCCTCTTTCGTATTTCTTAAGATTGTTTTACTAGCACAGTGCTGTCTTCCTACAGACAACAGGATAGACATCTTAGTGATATTTTCCAAGGTTTTTTCAGATATCATGTAATAGCTATTTGTTGACTCTTTTTTAAAATCCTACTCAATGCATCCTTATCTCAAAAACCAAACCAAAAAACCCCACCATTTTCATTGGTCACAATTGGTACACCAGGTCAGAGTGTTCAGGAATAAGAGCTCAGTTCTGAATGGAACAGTACCTCAAGGTACACCTGACTGACTCTTCCTGCTTTCTTCCAGCAGAAGGACAATATGACAGTATCACAATGTTATTCCCATTCCAAATGTACATAGTACCAAGATTACTAGCTACTATACTGCTGTGCCATTGTATAAGTTACCTTCTGTTTTCTGGAATTAATGTCCATCAGTCATAAGGGGATTTCTTACTATGGGTCCACTGTCCCTCTCCTTCCCTACATCAACTAACCTTTTTGTCCAGAATATTTATTTGTCCTGGGTTGTGTTAGGATAGGGTAAATTTTCACAGGAAGCTGGGAGGGACCACACTCAGCCAAAGGAACTAGCTAATGGGATATTCGATACCACAGTGATGTGGTGTCTGCTACATGATGGGAGGGCTGCTTGGGGCAAGCGTGGGTGTTTCGAGAAAGCAGTGGCTGGGACAGATGTTTGTGTGGTAAGCCCTTGTGTTGTATATCACTTGTTTTACGTATTATCTTGTTAGTATTATTGATGTTGTTTCTTCTCTCTTTACATTGTTTCATTAAACTGGCCTTATCTCGACCCATGGGGTTTTGTATATTTCTCTTGCTTCTTTTTTTTTTTTTCCATCCCACTGAAGGAGCAAGTGAAAGCAGCTGCATGGGGTTCACTTGCTGGCTAGGCCTAAACCTCAACAGTACTGCTATAGTGGCAAATAAAACAACTAGACAGACAGACAGACAGAAACAAATTCAGCTTTGAAAGTTAAGTGTTATTAATGCTGTTTTTTCACTTCAACTATATTGAAATTAGTTCTCAGTTACCTTCTGAACTCAGTCAAGTTAAATGGTAGAGGATCTTTTTCTCCCTGCAGCTATCCTCACAATTCAAAGGTGATGGAATCATCCCTGCATTAAAAGTAAATGTTTAATTATACACCATGTGTATTTTCATTCTGCACTAGATATGGAAACATGAAAAAAATAAATGAGGTATACTTCAGGTATTGGGTTTGGGGGCTGGTTTTTTGGTGTTTTGGGGTTTTTTTGCATTTCTGTACATATCCATATAATCTACATAAGCCATCTTAATCATATAACTTGATCTACATTTTAAAGATTATAAATGAGGAAAAGAAAAATCATCCAGACTACAAGTACATGTGCAGAACTCCAGCAATGGAAATGATTCTTCTTAATATATACAAACAATAGTTTCTGTAAAAAAATGCCAAGGCTGAGAGTCAGTTATTCATGAGAATATAGATAGAAAAATTTCAGAGGACAAAAGTTCCATTTTTACTAGTCTGCTAAATGTAAGTGTAACTAGAGAATTTGGAATGAACAAGTGACAGGAGCTAAAAAGGTATGTTGGCTAACTTGATCATCTTGCTGTTATGGTGATTACTAATCAGTTACTGTCATATTACATCTACTAAGTGCTTATTCACTCTTCTAAAAAAAAAACCTTTAAATCTTAGTACATCAAAGAACTGATGTTAAGGTGCTGTGTTCAGTGTTAAAAGTTTGAATTAGACAAGAGTCACATGAATGTAGACGTGCAATTCTACACATGAATGTAGAATTTTACTGTCAAGTAGCTGATTGCTCACCATATGACTGAACAACATGAGAGAGGGCAAATTAATAGGTTGGTTACTGATTTTAACTTACTTTCTCAGCTTTGATGATGCACAAAAAAAGGACAATAGATTGAGTGACTGCAACAAGGACTAAAGTAACAGAACAGTAGATTACTATTAAGAGGAAAATACATGTGCATCATATCCTGAGACTGTAATAGAATTTTATGTAGTAGACATACAAATGTCTAGCCACACTTGCTTTATTACTACATTTAAAATTTGGAGGAATAGAAATCCTGGAGATGCTATTTCATTTGTACTATGTAATAAATAAGTTTCTGGCAAGGCATAAAATATGGAAATGAAGCCAAAGTTTTAAAAGAAAACTGATTGTGGGCTGGTGTACTTTGCACCAAGAAGAAAATATTAATAGAAAAGAAACTGCCATTAAAGAGAGAAAGACACTAAGAAAGAAAACTGGAGGTTTTGTCTCAGAGCTGTAATTGCTGTAAAGATGTATAGTTGAACAGACAGTAGTGGGATCCTGCTGATTTCTATCCAATAAAGATTTGATACGTAAAGCTAAGTACCAGGTTGTCGTAGAAAAGAGAAAAATGCTTGTCTGTTCCCATGGCTTGCTTTTACAGGCAGTGAATGCTGATACTGAGCCCTAAATGGAGTACAACAAATAAAGGTTTAATCAGTTCCTTCTAAAGACAGTGATAAGATAAAACTCACTACTCTTTCAGAGTTACGTGTTTTTTGAGACATATGCTTATTGAATTTGAAAGTTTTAGCATGCCTCCTTGCTTGAAGGGTACCAATAAGTGTAAATACAGTTTACATGTGGCAGTAACAACTTTTTTGAGGGCACATATCCCAAACCAAGGTTTTTTCTAATCTCCAGTGCTTGTGATTTTTTTTCTGAGTGAAATATATAATTTTATTGAATCATAAATAAGGACCACTTAGAATAAAAGCATGTCCAGAGAAATGTCTAGTATGTTCTCTTAGACAGTAGAATTCTGCTCTTCTGAAACCACAATTGTAGTAGAGTAGCAAAGGGAAGCCATAAGCATTACCTGCGATCCTCGATTTTTTAAACAGAAAGTTATCAGATTTCAGTTTTAGTCCGATATGAAAAATTCTTCTATACCTTAGGTAAAGTTCCAACATATGCAACACTATGATGCAAAAAAGGGTTTGTATGTACCTACATGGTAGTTTTATTTTTAAGTATTTTCCAGAGATACATTGTTTCCCTTAACATGGCAGGTTTTCTTCTCCTTTTCATACCCATTACTGAACAGGTCACTATAAGCACAAAAAGTGGGCCCATGTTAACCTCCTGAGATTCAACAAAGCCAAATGCAAGGCCCTGCACCTGTGTTGGAGCAATGCCCACTATCAATATAGGCTGGGGGATGAAGAGATTGACAGTTGCCCTGCAGAGAAAGATCTGGATGAACTGGAGAATGAAAAGCTGGATGTGAACCAACAATGTGTGCTCACAGCCCAAAAATCCAAATGTATCCTGGGCTGTATCAAAAGAAGTATGGCTAGTAGATCAAGGAAGGGGATTCTGCTGCTCTACTCCAGTCTTGTGAGACCTCCACCTGGAGTACTGGGTCCAGTTTTATACTTCTCAGCATGTGAAAGACATGGACTTGTCAGAGTGGAATGCTTATAAAAACTTAATCACTATTAGAAAATCTTGTCATATCACGATGCAGAAGAGTCAGAGTAAAGGAACCTGAAAGGAATTTTTTTTCTCATTGTTCTTTTACCTATGGGGAAGAAAACCTGTGTTATAAAATTTTTATCTTGCTATGTTTTTTTAGTTGGGTGTTTGAGATTTGTTTTTCTAATTTAAATTTATGTTTGCTTTATCTAGGATTGCAGTTGTTCATATTAAAATACCCCTATCATTCTAAAGACTAGAGGACTTAAAATATTATATTTCCATCTGTTTTTAAGAAAAACCATCCACCTCTGCAAAAGTACTAAAAATGATGCCTGTAGTTAAAAAAATGTCACTAGAAGCAAGAGACTGAAGCTACAGGGATAACAAAATATAACCTGGATAGCAATTCTGTCTTAAAATCCTTAAATTCCCTCCTTCTTTTAAGGACTATTTTATAAGAAAAATTAATTGTGAACATCTGTTCACTACAGGACAGAAGATGGGCTTTGATCAGGATATACTTTATTTTGATGTTTACTGTGTGTTATTTAGTACAAGCTGACTCTTTGGGAAATGAGTTCTGCTACATCACTGTTTTTAAAGTAAATGTTTTATTTCTTTATATCCCACTGTCTAGCACTTAAAATACTGAGGGCTTCTTTAAACTCAGTTCTTCATCAAAGTACTCAAGGCACCTAAAAAAATCTAGTTAGTCTGAATAATATTTACTAGATATATGCCTAGCCTTGGCCTGGTTATTTTGCAGGATTTAGTTCTTGTGAAATGTAATTTGTGTGATTGTTATAGATCCATAAAGACTTAAATGCTAGAGAACTTTTATATAGTACTACTAAATCTCAATTGCTTCTGTAAAATGACACTAGAACTAAGGTAAAACCAATTAGGATATATCTTCTTAGTCCTGTCAGTGTGAACTAATAAGTTTCTGCCATGGCTTCGATTACTCCATCAGAAAAGGCCAGATAACTTAATAGTCCATTGAAACAAAGGGATTGATCCAAAGTTTCAACAGACATATAGTATTAATTCCTTTGTCATTAAGCAATGTCAACAGATACTTTTGAACAGGAGTCAGTACTAATATAAATTAAACCTAATTCACCTAGGTAAATGTGTTATTTTCTGACTACAGACTACCAGCCTGAAATTAGCCAGGTAATTAACAAATTTAGCACTTCATAGAATCATACAGCTTTCTAAGAGGATCTATTATTGCATTTGCCCAATTGTTAGTGCTTCTTTATACAACCAGGAAACTAACATGATTAAACCAAAAGCACAGTATCATTACTCCCCCCAGGGAATTAATTAACATGTTTTTTCTAGGAAACCTTAACAATCTTCTTAAGTTATGAGCTGCTGTGTTTAGTTTACATGTAGATATAACAAATTTAATTAATTATTATGTTTTGAGAAACAAGTGCCACATTTATCTTTTGTTTGAGTTAAAGGAGAGACTTCAGAAAGTGAAAACAAACAGAAAAACCCCAAACCACAAAACAAACAAAATCCCACAAAAACAAGCAACAGTTTCTTTTCAAATGGTTAGGCATACAAGGGTATATAATTTCCTTCTCATGTATTTTTAAGAGTTTCTGAGCATTTTTCTACTTTAGTCCAATATTTGACACCTTCATAATTCAGTGATCCAAATTCATTAAAACATAAGTAATTTAACGATGATTTAGAAACTCTGAAGTGCAACTGAAAAGCTAATCATTTTGAAACATCTATTTTGTGTTCTTCACAGAATGTTTGATCTCACTAGGAGCAGTGCTTAGGCAGGAAAGAAAGTGTGAACAAGCAATCCCTGTAAAACTGTACTTTGGCTAGCATAGCACTCTGTGATATCCATCTTTTCTTCCGGGCAAACTGAGGCAGTCCATTATTCAAAAAAAGTTAGGGTAAGCTTATCCGAGGATAAGATGAAGAGTACATCTTTAGTTGAGCACAGTGTGGTAAAGTCCAAACTGTGAAACCTCAAACCAGAAGCAATATAGTCATATCAGTATGATTGTGCACCTACTAACAGCTAGCATCCTGCCACAATAGTACTATGCCATAGCCACTTGCCTGGCACCAGCTCAGATGTCACCATGCCATGATTTTCCATGTTATGTTAGAGGTATGACCCAAAGAAGCACAATTCACTTTGACTGGAAGCACAGATGCTGAAAGTGATGTAGATCAAAAATAAGAGGGAAAGGAAGAACTGAGCCAGAAGATTGTGAACAGATGGCTGTGGAGAGGAAAGTGCATTTAGGAAAGAAATGAAAAGGTTTCTAAGTATGGGAGCAGCAAGCTTCAGAGATAACCCTCCCAATGCCGAAAATCAAACTTTAGCCAGAAGCTCATTACAGCCAAGAGGTCTATTGGGAGCTGTCATCTCTTTTACAACTAATGATAAACATAGTGTTATTAAGTTAGCCATCATACACAAGGCTCCAAACTTTTTACTGGATTTATCAGCATCAAGTCCATGCTACAGGGAGCCACTACTGGATCCTCTGCAACTCTTTTATGAAATAATGAAGTCAATTTCAATCTGATGCTTTCCCAGCAATTTTTGGAGGTTCATTTTCAAAGGTATATAAAGACGCAATGCAGCATAAATTTTCTATGACTGAATTTGAAGAGAAGAACTCTGTCTGAGTCTCAGATCAGACTAACACATTGTTATATTTACAGGCAATTCATGTTCAAACATCAAAAAGCTCAACTCGTTTTCTTCAAGATATACTAGTATAACGTAAGCCTGTGAGGTTTGTGGGGTGTTGTGCCAGCTATGCTGTTACCTCAGGGGGATGTGCTGGTCAGGCAGTACTCTAGCAATGGTTACTCGCTCAAATGCCTGTACACTAATGCATGCAGTATGGGGTACAAACAGGATGAACTTGAGATTTATGTGCGATTTCAGGACCATGATCTCATTGCAATCACTGAGACATGGTGGGACAGCTCACATGACTGGAATACTGTCATGGATGGCTATGTCCTTTTTAGGAGGGATAGGCTGGCAGGGCGAGAAGGTGGAGTTGCTCTCTATGTGAGAGAGCATTTGGAATGTGTTGAGCTGTCCTTGGGGGCCAATGACAAGCAGGTTGAAACCTTGTGGATAAGAATTAGGGGGGAGTCTAGTATGGGAGATATTGTTATGGGTGTTTACTACAGGCCACCTGATCAAAATAAGGAAACTGATGAAGCCTTCTATAAGCAGTTGGAAGTAGCCTCCAGATCAGAGACTCTGGTTGTCATGGGGGACTTTAATTACCCAGACATTTGTTGGGAGAATGACACAGCCAGGTATATGCAGTCCAGTAGGCTCCTCCAGAGGACTGATGATAACTTTCTAACTCAGATGGTGGAGGAACCAACAAGGAGACGAGAGTTGGTGGACCTTGTACTAACAAACAAAAAGGGACTGGTTGAGGATATGAAGGAAGGGGCACTCTTGGCTGTAGTGATGACGAGTTGGTGGAGTTCAAGACTGTGGGAAGTAGGCACAGGGACAAGAGCAGGATCGCTACCCTGGACTTCAGAGAGGCCAATTTTTGCATTCTCAGGGAGCTGCTTGATAAAGTCCCATGGTACAGGGCTCTAGAAGGTAAGGGGGCCCAAGCAAGCTGGCTAATATTCAAGAACCATTTCCTCCAGGCTCAAGATCAGTGCATCCCAAAGAGTAGGAAATCTAGTAAGAGCATTAGGAGACCTGCATGGTTGAGCAGGGAACTACTGAATAATCTTAGGCATAAGAAGGAAATATATAGTACATGGAAGAATGGGCGTTGAAGAATGAGGTTGTCAGAGGGTGCAGGAAGGCAACAAGGAAAGCTAAGGCCTCCTTAGAACTTAACCCTGGCAAGGGAGGTCAAGGATAACAAGAAGAGATTTTTCAAGTATGTTGGAAGCAAAAGGAAGTCTGGAGGTAGTGTGGGCCCTTTGAAGAATGAAATGGGTACACTGGTCACCAAGGATCCAGAGAAGTTGGAATTATTCAATGCCACCTTCACCTTGGTCTTTACTGCTAATGCCAACTACCAGGAGTCCCAGAAGTTCAAAACTCCAGAGGAAGATGGGAGGAAGGTAGTTTTGAGCTCAGTTGATGAGGTTTGGGTCAGAGAACAGTTGAACAAACTGGACATCCACCAGTCCATGGGTCCGGAAGGGATACACCCGAGTGTACTGAGGGAGGTGGCAGAGGTCATTGCTAAGCCTCTCTCCATAATCTTTGAGAGGTTCTAGAGAACGGGAGAGGTGCCTGAGGACTGGAGGAAGTCCCAATCTTCAAAAAAGGCAAGAAGGATGACCACGGTAACTATAGGCCAGTCAGCCTCACCTCCATCCCGGGCTTGTTCTTGCCACCATCTTCAAGCATGTGGAAGAAAGGAGGCTTATCACGAGTCGTCAACATGGATACCGTAAGGGGAAGTCCTGCTTGACTAATCCGATAGCCTTTTATGATGGCATAACTAGATGGATAGATGAGGGGAAGACAGTGGATGTGGTTTTTCTTGACTCTAGCAAAGCCTTTGGTACTGTCTCNTGATACCAAGCTTGGAGGAGTGGCTGGCACACCAGAAGGCTGTGCTGCCATCCAGCGTGACCTGGACAGGCTAGAGAGATGGGCAGGGAGAAACTTAATTCAATTTAACAAGGGTAAGTGTAAAGTACTGCATCTGGGAAAGAACAACCCCATGTATCAGTATAGGCTAGAGACTGATCTGTTGGAGACTAGCTCTGAGGAAGAAGATCTAGCAGTCCTGGTGGATAGGAGGATGACCATGAGCCAGCAATTCTTGTTTCCTATGAGTCAGGTTTTCCCCCCTCCCTGCTTTGAATCTATTTTAAAGCATGTTTAATGAGCCCAGCCAACTCCAGTGATAAAATCCTTCTCCCCCTTTGAGAGTGATGCACCCCATCTGCTTCCAGTAGGCCTGGCATCCTATAAGTTGACCCATGGTCAAAAAACCCAAAGTCCTGCTGGTGGCACCAGGCTCGAAGCCAAGGATTGATCTCATGGGTCCCCCTCAGCCTTTTTCGGTTGGCCCTTGCAATGTTTGGCACTGAGGAGCACTGCACTGCAAGCAAGGTAAGCTTGGGGAGCCACTTTAAGTTCTGACTGCGTAGGATGGGTTCTGGCTGCACGTCATGTGTTCTGGGTCCCGTCTGTCTGGTCCCCTGGGCATAGCTTTCGGACACGGTAGCCCAGGATAACCAACTGGGGTGAAGCAGGGGTGGACCTGAGGTCACTGCTCAAGTGAAATCAGCTGGGTGGCTCTCCCATATTAACTAGGCTTAGGGAGCATGGGCGAACAGGAACAGGCAAACAGGAACAGAGCAGTTTGTGAAGCAGTTCGTTGTTGTAGGGNGTGTTTGTTTGTAAACTCTCAGTGGGAGATAGTCCTCTCCACTGGCCAAGCCATGTAGCCATGCGGGCAGGAGTGGAGCCGAGCAGCGGTTTGGCACAGTGACCCACACCCCTGCCTGGCAGTGCCCACCCGGCATGGAGCCGTGCTGGTGGTGCCGGCTCTGTGGGAGATGCTTCAGCAGAAGCAGCAGGGCTGGCCCCAGCACCAGAAGTGTGGTGCACCCCGCCAGGCACTGGGCAGCGGCAGACCCCGGAGCGGTGAGTAGTGGCAAACCCTGGTGAGCGGCGAGCAGTGGCAGCCCGCACCTGCAAGCTCCCCTGGAGCAGCAAACAGCAACAGTCTGCACCCAGGAGCTGCTGCAAGTGACGGTGGAAGAAGTGACCACGCAACGGCGATGTAGCCAGGGTGTGGAAAACAGAAGTGTGGATGACACACCAGGGGAAGGGACTTCCGCGGCGAGGACTGTTGGGAGCCCTTGGTGCTTCTAGGAAGAAGACGACGACGGTGAGAGGGAGAAAAGCATGCTTTCTTCCATCTTGTGGCAACTGGACCATCTCTTCATCTCCTATCCATTCCTCTACCCATCATCATCATCCACCACCTCCACTATTCATCTCACCTGCCACCTCATCTTAGTTAGACTGCACCCTAGCAGGTTTTACTGTGAGTGTGGGGTGGCTGGGGGGTACTGGGAGGTTTTGTATCACCCTGTATTTTTATTGTCATATATCTTTCTCTGTTAAAAGTTATTCTTTTTAGCTCACCCCCGGTGTACAGAGTGGATTATTCATTTTCTGTCCTTTTGGGGAAGGGGGAGGTTATTAAAGGGGCCTTTTCCCAAATTTGTCCTTTCAAACCAGGACAATTAATTGGTGCAGCCAATGTGGGGCACTAGGGGGCGCTATGGAGGCTTTAGTTGTGTAAATTTTTGTGTGTGGTTCATATACAATTGGAATTGGTCTGTTAATGCCTGTTAATCTGTTCTTTCCGGGAGGGGGGTCAATTATAAGAATGCTGCCACTTGCACTACTAGTAAATCTTTTCTGGAATGGTGGCTTGTTGACAAGAATTGTTCTGGTGATATGTGGCATGCAGTGGATCCATGACATCGTAACTATTGAGATCATGAGGCTTGGCTGGGACATGTACCAGGAATTCTTTTGGTACCCGAGCATAACATCCTATTTTGGATATTTCACCAATTCCACTGACCCATATGGTGTTGGGATTGGTGCAACTTTAGAGTCTCCCTGACTGCCAAGGATGTTGTGCTCTTACTGGTGTTCCTGCTTCTGACTCTGCCCAGTTTAATCTGCTCGGTTTATCTGGTGATTAAAATCAGAGAAAGGTCTCCTGAGACCGCTGCCCAGGAGCCTACCCCAGATCTAAACCATGCTGATTGGATGGGGGAGTGGGAAGAAGTGGGCCAAATTTTAAGGAAATTCTGGGCCCCAATAGATTGGAAACTTTCCCCTGGCCAAACTCAAACCCCCAGTCAAATTGCTCGGTGCCTGCAGGAACACGTCTCTTCTGGTTCAAAGCAAACCCAGCTGAGTGCCATCTGCTGGGTGTTGGCCTATGCATACTGTACCATGGTTTTAGCCACGTGGCGCCCCCTACAGGTAGGTGGAGGGAACCGCAGGGTCAAAACCAGCAGATGCCACGACAGATCAGCCAAACCACAGCCTGTTGCCCAGCTTCCAGTCCAACCTCCAGTCCAACCACAACCTATTGTCCAACCTCCAGTCCAGCCTCCAGTCCAGCCTCCAGTCCAGCCACAACCCTCAGCCCAACCAGAGCCCCTACCATCCTTCTCTTCCTGCAGCCTGCCAGCACCTCAGCCTCTGCCACAATGGCCCCAGGCTGCACCAGGTGAGGATTAGAGTGGATATTAGGAAGTATTTCTTCGCAGAAAGAGTTGTTAGGCATTGGAATAGGCTGACCAGGAATGTGGTGGAATCATCGTCCCTGGAGGTGTTCAAAAAACATATAGATTTCATGCTTAGGGACGTGGTTTATTTATGTGGTGGTGTTAAACTGACGGTTGGACTTGATGATCTTAGAAGTCTTTTCAAGCCTTAATGATTCTGTGATTCTATGAAAGCAGAGTACTGTGCCTGCACCCTACAGTGTGTGCTGAAGCAGGAACTACATAGCTACTGCCCTATCACTGGGGTCAACTGTATCCACCCATGTGGGGCATTGCTTTAAGGTCATGCTCTAGTACAACATGCAAAATTCAGCTCTACTACCAGGCTAGGTAACAAGACATGAATTACTGAAGAGCAGAAGGCACTAGACAGAGCAGTGACTGCAAAATTGCTGGGTTTATATAGCTATCCTTGACACCTAACTTTTTATAGACTGTTTTAGAAGCCACTTTATCACTACTGCCCCCAAATTATTTATCTACAAAATAAGACTAATGATTCTCTAAATCATTCCTGTAACATAAGCCTCTGTGTTATTTTCAGACTGTTTTCATTATTGATTATCTCACACAAATGAAAACAGAGACAATTTGTTTTTAACAGACTAATTTTGTGGAGTGTATAGTTGGTTTTCCCTCTGTTGTGTGTATTACTAGGTGAATGCAATTTGTTTGTGAAGTATGATACAAAAATAATAACTGCAGAGTTCTACACAAAAAAAATCAGTAGTATTTTACAAGCTAACAAATGATTTATCAGAATTGAATATTAATTCCAATTGGCTAATGAATGTTCTTATGGTTACTTAATATAGTTAATCTAGTCAAATATTGGCATCATCATCTTCTGTAAATTATTGTAACATAAATAAAAATATTTAATATCATTTTCATCTGTTACAGAGAAAAGCCACATTTCATACACCAGCAATTAAAATGATGCCTTAAAAAGTAAATAATAAACACTAAGAATCAAAGCAGCTAAGGCAAACTAATTAAATCACTATAATTAAACATTTCCCTGAAGTTTTGATACATAAGCAATTTTCAATGTTTTTTAACTATCGTCAAAGATAAAGAAATATAGGACAGAATGAGCTTTATAGTGGCAGTTTTGAGCTTGACATTTTGCAAAACCTAGAGTTTCAAGGTTGTTGTAGCTCAGATATTTGTTTCTAAACATTAAGAGGTTTGCAAGAACTGTAAAATAAAAATATCTCATCAATGTTTGCAAGTTTATATTCATTTATCAGGAGTTTTTTTCACTAGAGTCAAACATTTTTATAGCATTGTTGTACAGATATAAAGTTTCTGTGTTTAGCACAGCTCTCTCTTAATTTGTGACAATAAATTAATGCTGATGAAAAGGGAAAACTCTCAATTATTTAACCATGCTTGAAACATGAGGCGGTTTAGCAACTCTTTAGAAAACAAGTGTAGTCTCTTTAAGAAGACTTGGTTTCATTGAAACGAAAAGTGATTCTAAATTATTCTAGATGATCTCCGGTCAAGTGTGCTTCCTCAGGATGGGTCATGGGCTGTTCTTCCTCCTTGTCAGCTAGACCAAAACTCTCACCTTCAGGCCAATTAGTTATTATCTCTAGGATCCCAGGGCGATTTGGGTTACCAATTTGGGCGTGTTGTGTGATCAGGGCCATCCACTTGCTCCAGGTTGCATCGGTGGCATGATGTGTAGTTGGAACCTTGTCTTTGAACATCCACCCCAACACTGGTAGTCGGGGTGCAAGGACAAGCTGTGCTTCTGTGCCAATCACCTCTGATGCAGACTGGACTCCCTCATAGGCTGCCAGGATCTCTTTCTCAGTCAGAGTGTAGTTTGCCTCAGATCCTCTATAGGTTTGGCTCCAAAATCCAAGTGGTTGGCCTCAGGCCTCTCTAGCTACATTTTTCCAGAGGCACCAGGAAGGTCCTTTCTTTCCTGAAGAGGTATATAGCACATTCTTTACATCTGGCCCTGTTCTGACTGGGCCAAGGGCCACTACATGTGCAATTTCCTGCTTTTTCTGCTCAAAAGCCTGCTGCTGTTCAGGTCCCCAATGAAAGTTATGCTCTTTACAGGTTACCAGGAATAGAGGACTCACAATTTGGCTATGCTCAGGTGTGTGCATCTTCCAGAAGCCTGTGGCTCCCAGGAATACTTGAGTTTCTTTCTTGTTAGTGGGTGTTGACATTGATGTTATTTTGTTGACTACGTCAGTCGGGATGAGTCATCGTCCATCTTGCCACTTCAGCCCCAAGAACTGGATATCTTGGGCAGGTCCCTTGACCTTGTTCTGTTTAATGGCAAAGCCAGCATCTAGGAGAATTCGAATGATCTTTTCTCCTTTCTCAAAAACTTCCTTTGCTGTATCCTCCCACACAATAATATCATCAATGTACCATAGATGATCTGGAGCCTCACCCTTTTCCAGTGTATCACGAACCAGTCCATGGCAGATGTGCTTCCACCCCTCGGGCAATCGGTTCCAGGTGTACTGCACACCTCTCCAAGTAAAAGCAAACTGTGGCTGCAGTCTGCATCTAAGAGAATGGAGAACAATGCATTTGCAATATTTGTGGTGACATACCACTTAGGTGCTTTGGATTCCAGCTCATTCTAGAGCTCCAACATGTCCAGTACAGCTGCACTCAGTGGTGGAGTGACCTCATTTAGCCCACGATAGTCCACAGTCAGTCTCCATTCTCCATTTGACTTATACACAGGCCAGACGGGGCTGTTGAAGGGTGACTGGGTTTGGCCGATTACCCCTTGGCTCTCCAGCTCTCGGATCAGTTTGTGGATGGGGACCACGGATCTTGGTCTGTTCTGTACTGCTGGCGGTGCACAAGTGAGGTGGCAATGGATATCCTCTGCCCTTCTATCTGTAAAAGACCTACAACAGAGCACTTATCTGACAGTCCGGGCAAGGCATTCAATTGTCTGGTTCTGTCAGTCTCTACACCAGCAATTCCAAAAGCCCATCAGTACCCCTTCGGGTCTTTGAAGTACCCATTGCAGAGGTAGTCAATGCCTAAGATACATGGGGCATTTCATCCAGTTACAATGGTGTGTTTACTGCAGTCCTTTCCTGTTAAGCTATTTCCTATTTCAGCTTCTAGCACTGTGAGCTCTGGAGAGTCCCTGGTCACCCCTGAGATGGAAATTGTTTCTGGCCCCACATGTCCTGAAGGTATTAGGGTGCAATGCATGCCAGTGTCAACTAGAGTCCCATATTCTTGTGGCTTGGACATAGCAGGCCATCGAATCCACACAGTCCAGTAAATTCTACTGTCCTTCTCCTCCCCCTGGTTGGGTGCTATGCTGTAGCAGTTTTCTTTAATCTCCTCTTTGAGCTTTCGATGGCTGCCTTTTATTCTGTCAGTGACCTCTTCTTTGAAGTCCATGATATCCTCCTTAAAGTCCAAGATATCATCCTTGAATTCCTTGAGGTCGTCAGCCACTCTGTCCTCAATTTTTTAGAGCACTTTCAGTCAGTTTCTCCACAGATGCCACCACACTTTGGAGTGGACCATGCATGGCATCCTCACATCCCCGCAATTTCTTTGATGCATCACCCACTGCCTCATCTCCTTTACCATACTGAAGCCATGCTAGGAATTGTGAGTACATATGTGGTGCAAGCCAGCAGATCATGGACCACATTCGGGGAGTGCACTTGATATCATCAGGGCTCTTGGAGTCTTGGTCGGTGTTGAAGATCTTGAGGATGGCCAGCTCTCTGAGGCATCAGATTCCCTCTTCCATGGTTTTCCAGGGGCCTTGTTTCCACAGGTCCTCTTCATGGCTATATCTCTCCCTTATACTCCTTAGGAGATGCTGCCAGACATTGGTAGGCTCCCTCACTGCCATGAACGCTTGGTCAATGCCAGAGTCTCTAGACAGGCTTCCTAGCTGTCGTGCCTCAGTGCTATTGAGGAGAGTGTCATT
>VWZO01018889.1:218323-237093 GCA_013396975.1 Bucco capensis | reverse complement strand
CATGCTGATTCTCATGGAATAGGATAATCATCTTAAGGAACTTGGGGGGACAATCTAAATGTTCCAAAATGTGCCATAGACCATTTCTGCTCACAGTATCAAAAGTCTTGGTGAGATCAACAAAGGTTACATAGAGACTTTTGTTCTCTTCCCTACATTTCTCTTGCAGTTGCCTTAGAACAAATATCATGTCTGTGGTACTCCTGTTGGCTCTAAAACCACATTGGCTTTCGGGTAAAATTCCTTCTGTTTTAGCCAGGATTAGTCTGTTCAAGAGTATTGTTGCTAGAATTTTACCAGCAATGGAGAGCAAAGTGATCCCATGGTAATTGGAACAGTCTGATTTAGCTCCTTTCTTCTTATACAAAGTGATGATGACTGCATCACGAAGGTCTGAGGGAGAAATGTACACAGGGATATTAGGCAATAAAGGTGCTACCAAAATGGATTGATCTGCCTTAATAATACCACACTGGGGTTAGCTCATTTAGTTAGAGCATGTTGCTAATAATGCCATGGTTGTGGGTTTGATATCAAGCCCATATGGGCCACATGCTTTGTCAGTCAGACTAGATGATCTAGAAGGTCTTTTCCAACCATGATGATGATGATAATAATGCCTCCCCTCTTTCCTAAGGGAGGAAGAACCAAATGGAATGGAAAAAAATATGAGTAGAGCCTAATTTTAGAGTGTAAGGGTGAGTTCAGTGGCTCTGCCTGCAGAAGACCTCCCAAGCTGCAGAATGAGACAGGGCCACAGAGTCACCTCATGAGGACAGACTCAGGGCCTTTCTTCTTGACCCTAGCATGGAGTTGTTGCTCCAGAGTGTAACATCTCACTGCCAAAGGAGTAACTGTGCTGCTAGCACGGGGAGACTTCAATGGGAAGTTGTGCAGGAGGTCTGGGTGAGGCACAGTGTGAATGATATTGCCATGGCAACCTTGCACTGCTTTCAGCCATTGATATTTGCATCCTTCTTTTTTGGCATTTTCACAAATAGAGTCTTCAGAGATGATCTATTTTTTTCTTTTCCAGTAGATGAGTAGAATAGATAACTAGATTTGCTTTTATCACCAGGCTAAGAAAATAGGAAAGCAGAGTTTGTGTGTGGGCTACACAAAAAAAAATTACAGCTATTTAATAGATTTCAAGTGAAACTTTTGATGCTGAAGAAGAAGAAGCCTTGGTGTTTTGAAAGGCATCAGGAAAGAAAAATACAGCTCAGAAAAACTTGTCTCTTCCCAGACAGTCATCATACAGATGCTAGAAATCAGAAAGAAAACACAGAACAATCTGTTCTGTATCACTAATATGCCTCTTCATTGCCATAGCAAAGAAAATGGGATCCCTACAGTTGGCAAACTCAAATAACCAATGCACAAGACTGTTTTTCTTTTTAATTTATTAATAAAAAGTAAAAAAAAATAAAATGAGGAAGATTCTGGTCTTATTTATGAATTATGATTCATTTCTTCAACCTTTTCCTGGCATTTAGAAGCAAATTAACTGTGTCTTCATTGGTTTTGTTACCTATGTGACATGGGACTAAGCCCCACAGAGCCTCTTGCTCTGTGCTAGGATGATGGAGAGACTCAGAAGGGTAAAAGGAAGACAACTTGTGGGTTGAGAGAAAGTTTAACAGGTAGAGCAAAAGCTGCACACAAGCACAGCAAAAGAAGGAATTCATTCACACTTCCCATTGGGAGACAGGTGCTCAAGCATCTCCAGGAGAGCAGGGTTGCACAATGGGAAGGCAAATGCTACCACTCTGAATGTCCTCTCCCTTCCTCTTGCTTTCCCCCAGCTTTCTATGCTGAGCATGATTCCATGTGGTCTGGGATATCCCTTTGTTCAGTTGGGATCAGCTCTCCTGGCTGTCACCTCTCCCAACAACTTGTACACCCTTGTGCATCCTTGCTGTCTGGTGAGGAGCAGGAAAGGTTTGGGCTCTGTGCAAGCACTGCTCAGCAAGGCTGAAAACATCTCTGCATCATCAATACTTTATCCAGCACAAATCCAAAACTTAGCCCCAGAGCAGCTACACTATTTCCAGGGAGCTGAGAGGAGATCAGGCAGCACTTCCAGCTTGCCCATGAACCTCTCTCCTCTTCTCTCTCAAAAGCAACTCCACTTTGCCTGTAAAGAACTCTTCATCCCAATGCCTGAGTCCCAGTGAGCAGAAGCAAATATCCACAGGAAACCTGGCTTCACTCTTTTCACAGTGGTTTGCCAAGAATCCCATGGATGGCTTTTGTATGGGGTGGCCTTGGGCTGTGTCCTACTGAGGAGCAGAAAAGCCAAGGAAAACAGAGGTGCAGAGACTCACTCCAAACCCAGGCAGCTGGAGATCAGCCTTTAGAAATCACTAATGATAATATTTGTTTCCAACAGAATTTCTTTTCAGCAAACACCAAGTGTTTTCCCTCCTCCCTCCCAGTTTGTAGGCTCTAGTTTAAAGGGTTTCACTGCTCTGAGCAGGTCTCTGCTGTCACTTCCCAATCTTCAGCTACAAGTGGCTGCTAAATCACTCAAGTCAACTGCTTACCAACACCCTACAGGCAGAATTTTACTCAGAAACAAACCCTTGTCAGTGAAAATGATGATTAATTATATATTTGCAGAAGCCATGATCAGTTTATGAATGATTCATGAAAGGAGAAAGGAAAAAAAAAGACTAAACAGACTATGAATATCATTTGCAAGCAATTAGTTAAGCAACTTCATCCCCTAAAGAGAGGTCCTTCTAGTCCCTTATTTCCCTAATGATAGTCTGCAGTGCAAAAGATGGGTGCTGTGTTGTGAATCATCTCTTTCTACACATCCACACATCAAAACACAGCTTTGCCCTGACAAACAGAAGGTGCAGTGTCCAGAGCTCTCCCAGGGCTGTTCTTTCACTCTATTTTTGAACTGCCTTGGTAAGGAAAGTGTTTGACTTTGCCCAAGGATGCTCTGTGAGTTCCTGGGCTCAGCAGCAACACAGTGACAGGAGGTTGCTGGTTCTCTCTCATTAGGTTTTCTCTTCAGGGTTGGGTTTCCTTCTTATTTTCTCTTCAGGTTTGAGTTTCCTTCTTGTTTTCTCTCCACTGCCAAATGTCTAAGAGCAGTAGTAAGGCTTCACTTGCAGGTTACTAGAAGCAGGATGATCTTTAGGTGTACATGACAAGAGTCAGCCACTGGAAGAATAAAAGGAGAAGAAAAGATGCCTTTAGATACTAAACCACTAAAGTTTTAGCCAGGTCTCAGCACCTTCAGGCTGTGAGCCAATGACAATGATCTTTTTATCCTGCACAGGAGAGTTAAAGGGGTTTGGAATTGCCTTTTTTCCCCCCTCCTTATTACAATTCAGTCCCAGAAACACTTTCCATATGCTGCTTTCCATGATAAATTATTGCAGCAGCTGCAGCAGGAGCAATTGCTGGGAAAGGATGGCATCTGGATGATTAGCAGACTTTGGGAATGCTGGTTATCCTACAGACTACCCCATAAAAGAAGTTTCAGGGCCTCTACTTAGGAACCCAGCTCAGCTTTTGGTGTAAAACACATTTCATTAACTGTGAGGCACTGAACTAACCACAGAGTGTAAACAGCAGCCAGCAAGGTTATCAAATGTTGGGGTTTTTTTGTTGTTGTTGTTATTAAATCTTTTTAAACACTGTGTTGTCAAATCCCAGTCCCTAGCCTGATAAAATGCAGCACTCAGCCATATCACCATGGAGCACAGCAGGAGTTTTGCTTCAGACTAGCTGATAAAAAGCTTGATGCATCTCCCATTCAGCTCAGTTCTCCTTCAGGCTGTGCTTTTAAGACAAACAGCAGCAGCAAGCATTTTGTCTGCTCTTTCTTTCTTTCTTCAAACCAAGATGTTTTGCAAGTCAGAAGTAACAGATGGGGCAGGAAGAAATGAGGGCATGGCATGGCTTTACTGGGTTTGATTTTTTCCTCTCACTTCCTCAAAGTCACTTGGAGCAATGTTTCCAGCAGCCTGGCATCAGTAAGGGAAGACTTTGTGCTTTGGACATGGATGGTCACCACTGAGCTGTGTCAGAGAATCCAAGGGAAATACCTCCCACATCACCACTGTTGGTGGCAGAGGCCAAACCCCTACCAACCTGCATCATCCATCACCTTTAACTTCCCCCTCCTGTTTAGATACTCACTTTGGAAGTGAAGGAAGGAGCATTCTTACCTCCATTGCTGTTATTAAAAGTTGTGATCCACCCTTTGCTAAGTTCTCAAATGCATCTAGGGGTAGAACAAAGAAAATCTTATGACTTGGAAGCAAGAATGCAGCATAGGTATGTCCCTAGGCTAGAGGCAACCCTAAGCACTAATAGAGGCTGGATGATGAGAATAGCCCTGGAGAGGAAGATTTGGTGGATGAAAAATCAAATATGAGCCAACAATGTGCACTTGCAGCCTAGAAAGGCAACCACATCCTGAGAAGCATGGCAAGCAGGTCAAGGGAGATGAGAAAGCTCTGAGGAGACCTTATTGTGGCTTTCCAGAGCTTAAAGGCAGCCTATAGGAAAGATAAGGAGGGACTCTTTATCAGGGAGTGTGGGACAAAGGGTCACACTTTTCAACTGAAAGAGAATAGCTTTAGATTAGCTCTAAGGAAGAAATTCTTCACTGTGAGGGTGGTGAGACTCTGGAACAGATTGCCCAGAGAAACTGTGGATGCTCTCCATCCCTGGAAAGTGTTGGATGGAGCTCTGAGCAACCTGATCTAGTGGAAGGTGTTTGGGTTTGGAACTAGATCTTTAAGGTCTCTCCCAAGCCAACTCATTCTCTGCTAAGGCTGTGGCAGCAGAGAAGCAATCCCTGTGCTGGGATGCTCTGCCTGGCTCAGGTGTGTCCTCCACACTATCTCTGCTGGGTATCCCCCCACTGCCTTGGCCCTTGGCTCACAGCCTAGGAAGACATCCCAGAATTTGGCCAAAATGTAAGGCTAAGGAGAGTTCAAGGTGACTGCTTTCATCTCCTAACTCCTTTCAGTTGTACCTCCTGTCTGAAGAGTGACATGAGACCAGCAAACTAATGAAACACATCTTCCTCCAGGGAAGCTTTCTGTTGGTCCTTTTCCATCCTCCCTGGCAGTGAGTGATCACAGCATGCCCTAAAGAAAGGGATGCTCTTCCAGTCATTAGTATGCCTTGCAAGCTTTTTTTTTTTTCCCAGGGAATATAAATGCAGATGCTGCTGTTGTTCAGTTAGAGTTTGGAAATTAACACTGCTGAAAGTTTCCTGCCTCTGCCATCAGACACTTGAAAGTCATTCAAACCTTGCTATTCAATGGGCACATTTCTATTGCAGTTTGTCTAGGAGAAATGTTCAAACCCAAGTGTCTGGAGAAAGGCAAAACACAGTATTTTTTGAGTTTGTTGTGTTTAGTTTGAAGTTACTTTGCTCTGCTGTCATAAACAGCAATAAAAATGATGAAACACATTTTATTCTCTTTACCCTTGAATAACACATTTCTCCAGGAGTCTGTTGCCCACCCTGAATGGAAAAGGCAGTGTAAGATCATCAATGATTTGAAACCTGCTTGGCTTTAGACAAAAGTGCTGGGAGAGTGTAGGAATAGGGCACAAGGTCCATTGCTCATCTCTGGAGGCAGAGTTACCTACATGATACAAGGCAGAGAGGAAAGCTAACAGCATGAAGCACAACCAGCTTATATTCCTCTGAAGAAAGCCATCAAACAAGGCAACCCCCATGTTGCTCCCAACCCCTTGACAAGGATTGTGTTTGCAGGACTGGGTTTGTGCCCAGGTTACCTCCTCTGGGCACGTTCTATTAACTAATTGCGTGAAACAAGGCTGTGTTCTTGCACCAGGTACTCTATTCACACTCTTGTTCAGCATGATGCTCCAAAGGGCCAGGGCAGAATTTGATGACCAGGATGGGATGTCCATTAGAGACTCACAGGTCATGGTTTCCAGGCGCAGCATGCAGCAGAGGAAGTCTGAGAGGCCAATCCTGCCGGCAGCATCGCCGTAGCGCAGGCTCAGCAGGCGCAGGAGCTGCTGGTTAGCAGCCAGACCTGAGGAGGAAAGAGCAACAACCTCAGTGAGGACAGGCTGCAGGCTGATCAACCAGCTCTGATGGCTTTGTGCACCCTGCAAAGAAGCTGAGGCACTCCTTCAGCACCCCTTCCTCTCCCTGTCATGCCAGGGATGCTCTGCAGCATCTCCAGCAGCTTGCCTTTCCCTAACTCAGTGCCTAAGAGGCAGGGGAGGGTGATGGAAAATAAAGTCCTTCTTGTCACTCAAATTGTGTCTTAGGTCAGTGAGTAGGAAACACTGAGCTAACTAACCTAATGTTACCTTGCTTTGCCATTTTAGCTTTTATTTTCTATAAGAAAGGGTGATTTTCTTTATAGAAGCACAGAACTGTCAGGGTTGGAAGGGAGCTGAAAGCTCCTCTAGCTCCAACCCCTGTGCCTGCCATGGGCAGGGACACCTGGCACTAGAGCAGCTTGCTCCCAGCCCCAGCCAGCCTGGCCTGCAACACTGCCAGGGATGGATGGGGCTGCCACCACCTCTCTGGGCAACCTGGGCCAGGGGCTCAGCACCCTCCTGGGGAACAACTTCTGCCTAACAGCCAACCTCAATCTCCCCTCCTCAAGCTTGGAGCCATTCCCCCTGGTCCCAGGACTACGTGACATCCTAACAAGTCCTTCCCCAGCCCTCTTGTAGTTCCTGGAAGGCCACAAGAAGGTCTCTCCTGGGAGCCTTCTCTTCTCCAGAGTGAATAATCCCAACAACTGCTTGAGTCTGAACCCAGCATTAACTCTACCCCTGGTGCTCTCTGCTAACCAGGATGATCCTGCATGCTCCTGCTGTTAGGAAGTATAACAAGCCTGGGATTCTTAATTGTTACATTTCCTCTTCTATTAGAAAATGATGAAGGGCACATTCCTTTTTTCTTTATGATCTGATTATTCAGTATTTGTGTCAGAGACTCTTTGGATGGAAATTGGTATTCAAGTGAATGAACAAAATTGCCTTTTAGAATAAGGCTTTTATTAGTTAAATAAAACTCCCCTAAATGTGCTATGGCTGTAAAAGAGGAAGGATTGAAATATATTTTACACTAAAAGCTGATTAGCTGAATAAAAGGAGATATTTTCTGCAGAGCACTGAACTGATAGCTTGGGTTTAATACTTCTCTGAGATTTCACAGATTCATTAGGGTTGGAAGAGACCTCAAGGATCAAGTCCAACCATACCCAGCACTCCCATACCACTAAATATGTCCCTAAGGAGAGCATCTAAGTGTTTCTTCAAGCCCTCCAGGGATGGTGACTCCACCTGGGCAGCCTGGGCCAAGATTTAACAACCCTTTCAGCAAAGAAATTTCTCCTTACATCCAATCTAAACCTCCCCTGGTGCAACTTGAAGCTATTTCCTTTTGTCCTCAAGAAGAGAAGTCTCCTTTGCTCCCTCCTAGGTTTTTTTTCCACCCTAGGAGGAGAATGAAGTATTTAAAAAACCTAATTAATGACATTTCTTCTTGGATTCTGCTTTTTAAGCATTGTAGTAGTGAGCAATGAATGCTGTCTCATTTTTAACCTTCTGAAGGCAGTGGGAACTAAATCAAGCTGTCTCTGGAGAGCCTTGC
The DNA here is from genome assembly GCA_013396975.1 of Bucco capensis. Taxonomy (NCBI): domain Eukaryota; kingdom Metazoa; phylum Chordata; class Aves; order Piciformes; family Bucconidae; genus Bucco; species Bucco capensis. Next base: position 229,466 of record VWZO01018889.1, on the reverse strand, counting down.
AGTGCTGCTTAGGAGATGCTATGACCTGACAGTAGTAAACCACTGACAAGTGTGGCATGGTCAGGCTGGGATCTACTTGCCCTGAAATCTACTCTCAAGTAATGTCATCAACAAGACTGAAGTGGCAGTCCTCTCTGTTCCCATGACATTGTGCAGTGTGTAAAGTTACTCCTCACACTTTTAATCTGCTGGGTTCCTATTTTTAGTTAAGCTTTGAAATACAGACTCAACGTTGCCCTGGGTTGGGACATTGTTATGATGCATTTAATCTTGTCACTGGGGAGTTTATAATGACACTAGGCCAATGCTCCTGCATTTCAGGGCTGTTAATGCAATTAGCTTGGTTTCTTCTAGCAGAAGGGTTTGACCCATCATTATTATGCTTTGAAGCATTAGGGCAACAGTGAAAATGAAGCACACACTTCAGTGTTTTGATAGGGATAGGGAAAGAGAAAGCAGCTGGCTAGGAGCTGTATTTTGGTATGTTAGTGCCATTCCCAGAGCTTGCCCCAAGCTCAGGGCTGCCCACAAACCAGGATAAGGATCATCCCAATCCAAAGCCACGTTCAAAGCAGCTCTTTGGTTCAGAAGGCAAGCAAGAAGCAGCTTCTCATTTTCTCTTTGCCCCTCATTCAGAACTTCTTGTAGCCTAACATGCATTGGACTTTGCCATTAAACAGTGTCTCTTTTAATCCCTTCAAGGAACTGCACTGCTTTGGCTGCCAGGACTTCTCAAAGTCCTCTTTTTCCTCTCACTTTTACACTTTAGTGCCTTGCTGACAGAATGGAGCTGGCAGCTTCTCCTGTGACATTTGGCAGAGTGCTGTGCTCCTCAGGCAGCTGTTAGTGCTCTGCTCACCTCTCAGCAACAACCACAATCAGATACACATCTGCTTGCACTGGGCTCCTTCTGGGGATAACATCCCTCCAAGCAGCCAAATGGGACCCTTAGGAGATGATTGCTGGATTTTATGGAGAGGTGAGCCCTCTAAAATGCTGCTTGTCCTGGTAGGAAAGAGTGCCATGCACTCACTGCAAGCTCCAGCATTGCTGTAGCCAACAGAGGTCAGTGTAAACTAAAGCTAGGTCTGTCACTGTGCCTTTCCCTTACTGACTTAGTCTTACAGCCCTGGAGAGAAACTAGAGGAATTGGGACAAGTGCAAGCAGCAACTCTTCCTTTCTCCTTTTTTCTGCTGGATGTTTTTGTCCATGACCTAGAGAGACTAATCTGCTGGCTCTGCCCAGTGCTGTGCATCTCTCTGCTGGCTCCCCAGCTGCAGTGCAAAATGTTTCTCCTCCCTGAAAAGAGCTTTCTGTCCTGGTGTCCTAAAAGAGTGCAGAGCTGTCATCTACCTGGCACCTCTGTGCAATCCAAACTGCATTCTCCCTGAAGCTCTTCTTTTTCTTTCTTCTCTCTTTTTCATCCTCTCCTTCACTGCACCTGTGGACCTACCTGCTGCCTGGATTGCACTCTTCAGTTCAGACACATCAAGAAATCCAGAATGGTTTCTGTCTGCCTTGTTGAAAATATCCTAAAAACAAAAGTGTAAAGGCACATTTTGAGCCCATAGCAGCATTCCTCAAATGTATTACTGCATCTATTTATGCTTTTCCTCTTTAATAAATAGGATGCAAAGAAGTTGAGTAGGTGAGATGACCATGACAAGGACATCCATCAGGTTACTGTGCAAGAAGTCCCACAGTTTTGGGTGAGCAGAACCCATTTTGCTCACTCTCCTCCCTGCTTTATATGTGCAGGCAGCAATGGCAATAGTTACACCTCCACTCACAGAAAGACCTTGTCTAGAACATGTGAAATAAAAGCCAGGAGTTCTGAGTCCCAGAAGGATGTGGGGTCATCTTTGCCAAGCCACCCTTGAAACCCCACAAGCTACACTTGAGGTGCTGAGTGTGGGAAGAGCACAAGTGCTAGATGGGGAACTGGGACCTCGTGTCCTTGGGGACCTCAGATCATCTCAAGAGAGATGAAATCAAGCAAAGGTCACCTAATCCTGAGGCTTCAGGAAAATTTCCTCTCCTGCACCAAGACTGAAGGAGAAGGACCTGATACAGAGAATTGAATTTAGGTAGAACCCCAAATGCTAAGCTATTGTCCTCTCTGCTTTCACACCTAATGCTTATCCTGGAGGAGAGTATCTCTCCCAGATAAACTTGCATTGGATCCTGCCCATTCCCACTACAAACTGCAGCAAGGAAGAAGAGGCAGAGAAGGGAGAGGAGCCCTGGTGTACCATGAACTTGGTGAGGCTCCTCCAGAGGCTCCCAAACTCCAGCAGGGTCAGTCGTCCGGTTGAGTTGAGCTGTGCCTTTAGTTAAGGAGAGCTAAACCTGGCTGGCTGCCTTCCTGAGGATGCTGCCTTCTCATAGAGGAAGAAATAAGATGAAGTTGGATCCCCTCCCACTCCGAATATTCTGTCATTCCCTTCTGTCTGGTACTTTGTGTCGAGAAAGCCAAAAGCTTTTCTGCTCAGAGCTAAATTCACCTTCTTTGGCATCTTGTCCAGCTGCTCACACCTCTGCTCACACAAACAACAAAAGGTTTCTATTTATGTGGGGTCTTTAACCACAAGGGAACCTGCAGTTGGTATTTAGCCACCAAAGAGGCTCCTGGGGATGAACATGATGCTTCAAGCCATGTGTGCACAACATCTTGCCTCTGTGCAGGAGCAGGCAGCACCTCTATCAGCTCTGGTTGGATCCTGCTGGAGGAACAGCATCCAAGGAGCCAAGAGCATGAGGAGCTGATCCTGATGCTGTTAGAAAGCAGCAGTAGCAGCCTTTGAGACATGCACACAGGAGAAAACACTTCCACCCCACCATCAGCTGCAGGAGCCCAGGGATGTCAGCAAACATCTCCTAAGGATGCTCAAAGGACTAAGTCAGTGGACCTGCTCTCTTCCATACACCATCTAGGACTCCTCAAGGGCACCTCACCTATGGGATGGTGAGAGAACTCCCTGAGAGCAAAACTCATCTAGAAACAGACAAGTGCCACTGCCATGAAATCTGAGTGAGAAAAGCTGGCCCTGTCTTTGCAGGCCAGGATAGGTCACAGTGGACATGGGTTGTATGCAGCCCAGAGAATGAAAAATCCATCCTGGATTCAAGCAGAGCAGTAGCTTTGCTAGTTCTTTGCACATGCCTTAGGATAGCCCAGGATGGGATTTCACTGGCTAGATGCAGAAAGCTGGAAAGAAAGAGAGAATTTGGGGTCATTTTTGTTCATTCTCTGTCAGTTTGTAAAGGTCTGGAAATGCCTTAAAGTTATTTCAAGGTATGGAAAAAAGAGAGAGTGAGCAAGCAAGGGGAAGAAGTTATGTTTTCATCAAGGATCTCTGGGTTCTGCAAGGAGGGGGAAATGAGAGCCAGGAGTTAGCTGGTAGCAGAAGGTTGATCCTCACCTTTCAGCAGAGATACCAAAGCTATGCATGGCAAAGTCCTGTATAGACTCTGGGAGTTATTTACTGAGGGCTGTGGTGGATATTTACTTGCAGCTTCTCACCCTGGGACACTCAGCTCAGCTATAAGTCAAGGCAAGGATGGGCAGCAGCAGGGAAGTTTATTGCTTCTGCTGAAAGGATACATCCATCAGAGCTAAAATGCCTCTGCAGGAATCGAAGCTGAATCTTCCTCCCAGGCTGCTCATTTCATCTGCAAGGATTGACAAAGCAAAAGGAATTAGGGAGAGCAAAGGGCTTGACAGAGGCATCAGGTCACCATTAGGAAGGAAGTATGCTAGTATGAAGGCTCCCATAGCTAAAAAGCCCCAGGTTTGGCTCAGGCTTGGGCTATGCCATAGCTAAAAAGCCCCAGGTTTGGCTCAGGCTTGGGCTATGTTCCCTTGAGGTAGTCTGACCTGTCTCAGACATCTCTACTGCTCCCTTCCCCAAAGACAAGTGCCTTCTTTGGGCTCACAGGTAGCTGCTACCCTGCACTATCTCTGCCTTGATGGAAACTCTTCCCTCCTTGAAATAAGGATAATGGAAATGCCAGTGATAAGAAAGGCCACTTACAGGGAATGAGCAAGCCCTACGAGCACTTGGAGCCTCTGAAGCAGAGGCTATCCCTTGGCAGAATTGGGAGGAGGAGGGCAGGGTGAAATTTGGCTGTCAAGCAGAGGCACAGCTTTGCTGAGGGCCATGCATTAAAGGCTCAGGGAGAAGCTGAGCTGGGTGCTGTTGCCTTCTTGTTGCCCATGTAGAGAAACCCTGGTGGAAGCACTTCTTACTCTTCAAGATCCAACAGGGCAGCAAGCCACACTGAGGATGTTTTTGAGGACCATCAGGACACCACGAAATCCTCTGTCTAATTTACACTAGGCTAAAGACAGAGAGGCACCAAAGACATGAGCTGGGTTGTAAAAGCTTTACCTTGCAGGAGCACTTCATTAAGGAGTTGTTGCAGCTGTGAGGCATCAATATCAGAGCCCTAAGGCAGAAGAAAATGCAAAGAGAGCTCTGGGAGCATAGGTTTTTTTTTCCCTGTGTTACTTTTGCCCAAATCTTTTTCACTCATGCACTGTGGCAACTAAAAAGGACCTCTCCTGATATCAAGGGAGCAGCAGCATGCCCTTGGAAGCATAACAAAGCTCTCCACTCTTTATCACAGAATCATCATGTTGGAAGAGACCTTTAAGATCACCAAATCCAACCATCTACCTATCACCCCCATGCCTCTCAAACCATGGCCCTAAGTACCACATCTAGATGTTTCTTCAACCCCTGCAGGGCTGGTGACTCCAGCACCTCCTGGGCCAATGCTTAACAATCCTTGCAGGGAAGAGTGGATGTTAGGAAAAATTTCTTCCTGCTTCCCTCTCAACCACCCCATCCATGAAGCCAACTGCCTGGCTCCTGAGACACTGCCAGGGCATTGAGTGTAGCATCCCATGTTCATTTTTACCTTCATGCACTGCTAGAAGTAGTAACTGCCAGCCAGCCACTGGGCAAAGACTTTTGGCAGTGATTTTTTTTGGTGTTTCTTTCCTCTTGACTAAGTTGAAGAGCTCTTTATAACCATTTATGAACCCATTCAAAGCATCTCCTGTGAACAGAGAGTTTTGCTTTGCAAGAGCAGGAATCAATTACTCAAACACTAACTGATGTCTGGTGACATCAGTGAAGGCAAATGGATAATGATGCTGATGGGGAGGGGGAGGGAATACCCAAGGGTTTCTAATTGCTTTCAGTAAATAAACAAACCAAAGCCAAAACAAAAAACCAAAAAACATTATATACACAAGCATAACCACAAATCTCCAATCTTTGGCTGATGTATGGGGATTAGCCAATCCACCCCAGCTGAACATCTCATTTTTTGGCTCTCACTAGAGGATGAAGCTACCTTTTCAAATTCTAACTGGATTGGCCTCAACATCATAGATCAATTCTTTTTCTTTCTGCAAGCTTTATTTTGCAGCAAGATGTTTTAGATAGGATACCTGCTTGGCATATCTTAGGAAGACAGCCTTGTAGGATGTGTCCTCATTCTGTCTTGGTACCTCCTGGATCAAAGACAAAGCATGCACATAAATAATTCAGCTTCCAAAAACCCCCAACAGAAGGCTGCAAATCCAAACAGCTCTTTAGAGAAGGGCAGGAAATGTATAGTGCAGGCTGCACTTTAACAGCCCAAAAGTGAAGAGCACTAGGAACAAGGAGCAGCTACTGCAATGGAACATTAGCACTTAGTACAAGCAGCTCAAGGCCTGAGGAAGACAAGAAAACACATCCAAAGTGGAGTTCAGCAAGTCAATACATGCATTTAGAGCTACTAAGCCTGATCCTTGGTTGAAACCAGTGGTTTAGGGCATGCCAAGATTCATGTGAACCAAGAAAACAGAGCAGGAGTTGAGTTTTCCTTTGTCTTCTATCTTCTCAACCCCAAGGTAGGCTTGAATGCACCTGAGCAATTATAATTCACAGAATCATTAAGGTTGGAAGAGACCTCTAAGATCATCAAGTTAAACCATAGCTGTCAACCCCATGCCACTACCCCATGGCCCTAAGGAGAGCATCTAGATGTTTCTTCAACCCCTCCAGGGATGGTGACTCCAGCATCTCCCTGGGCAGCTATTCCAAGACTTAATAACCCCTTCAGTGAAGAAATTTCTCCTTATATCTAAAATTCAATTGTTGAATGATTTTCTTCAACCTTCCTGTGAGGAGATCCACCAGGCACTAACAGAAACTATCCTTAACATTATAGTTTCCCCCAAATCTAAGCCTAAGTTCCAATGCTTTAGCTTTGCGAGCTAATTCACCTCAGTGAAGTTGGGCATGAAAAGCTCTGCTCCCTGCTCTGTTTGGTTGGTCAAAAAGTGAAAAGGACAGATGAACAGGCTGACAGAGGGACTCAATAAGATTGGTTTTCTTCAGAAGTTAGGCTCTGAGAGCTATGTGAAGAGGAAAGGCTTTGTTGTCACTCCCATCTCAGGAGCATCAACAAGACCAAGTGCAGGGTCCTGCACCTGGGTCAGAACAATCCCCACTATCAATCCAGGCTGGGGATGAGATGATGGAGAGCAGCCCTGCAGAAAAGGACTTGGGGTGCTGGTGGCTGAGAAGCTGGCCATGAGCAAACAGTGCACGCTGGCAGCCCAGAAGCACAATGGCATCCTGGGCTGCAGCAAGAGAAGCGTGGCCAGCAGAGCCAGAGAGGTGATTCTGCCACTGCACTCTGCTCTGCTCACACCTCCTCTGCAATACTGGGTCCAGTTCTGGAGCCCTCAACACACAAAGGACATGGAGCTGATGGAGCAGGTGCAGAGGAGGCCATGAGAATGCTCAGGGGCTGCAACACCTCTGCTCTGAGGACAGGCTGAGGGAGCTGGCATTGTTCAGCCTGGAGAAGAGAAGGCTTCAGGGGAACTACTAGTGACCTTCCAGGACCTAAAGGGAACTTCCAATCAGGCTGCAGAGGGCCTGTTTGCAAAGGCCTGGGGTGAAAGAACAAGGGGCGATGGTTTGAAATTGGAGAGGAGTAGATTTAAACTGGACATTAGAAAGAAGTTCCTCCCCACGAGGATGGTGGAACACTGGCCCAGGTTGCCCAGGGAGGTGGTTGAGTTCCCATCCCTGGAGGCATTGCAGGTGAGGCTTGCCAGGGCTCTGGGCAAGCTGCTCTAGTTGGGGATGTCCCTGCCCACTGCAGGGAGGTTGGACTAGATGAGCTCCAGAGGTCCCTTCCAACCCAAACTATTCTAGGATTCTATGATCTCTCTAAAGAGCTAGAAGTTGGTCGCCCCAAGGTCACAAGCACTAGGTGATGAAAGGAGAGAAGAGCAGAGTGGTGTCTAGTAAGTAGGGAAGGAAGAAGAGGTCAACTAGCAAATGGTCAGCTCTCTGGGAACCATTCACCACCACCAGCACCTACATCAGTTTTCACAGTAGCTTACCCTTGGCAGCACCTTGCTAGGCAGGGAGTTTGAGTGCCTAGAAGAGAGTTACAAAGTCAAATTGGGTGAGAACAAACCTTTTTTCACACCACCCAGTCTGTCCCAGTTCAGTCAAGCCTGTTGTACCAGTCCTGGGGCTTTCTGTGCAAGAAGACCTCAGCAGCTCTATCTCTGGCTGCTCTGGGGCCACACTGCCCAAGCTTACAAGGGTAAGTACTTGTCTTGCTCTGAGCATGCCAGGACTAACCTCACCACACAGAAAATAAAGGCTGCTCTGCCTTCAACCACATCAGGTTTTCACCTCTCTCTTTGCCTAGTTTAATAGCCAAGAAATAAACACAACATCTGGGCTCTTAAAAGGCAACATCTTTGAAATGTCTGCACGCTGCCTGAAACTGACTCAGCAGCAACATCCTATACTTGAGTTTTGCCTTTGGTGGAGAAATTAGGCAAGCCAGATGTTGTTTTCATATGGTATTCTATATATAGGATGCTCTTTTTAGAGCATCTGCCCTCTTATAGAGGTGAACACTGCAGAGACCTATGCAAAGGGGATCCCCACACTTAGCCTGGCTTAAGAAGGTCTCTGATGGTCAAAGGTTGATCTCCCAAGGCTGAGCCACCTTGTCCATGATTCATCATGATGAAGGCAGACCAGCTCAGAGCACAGACTTCTCCTGTTTGTTTTCCATGACTAAGGAGTTGCCTTGGTTGGGTCTGGGCTATTTTTGGCAGGGGCCAAAGCCTAGAAAGCAATCTCATTATTAAGATATGGGCCTATGAGGTAAGAGCTGCAAGCACCTCCACTAGAAAGCTGGCTGAAGGAAGTCTGATCCTTGAAGGTCATTTGATATAGTTTAATGGTAGGGCTTGCTCTTCAGGTGAAGTACACCCAGAGAAGAGTGAATATGTGATAATAGCCCTGGGAGGTTCATTTGTTGCTCACTTGTGTGGCTTTTTGTACCAAAACTGAGCCCCTTGGTAGCTGCAGGTGAGCTACTGCACTGTATGTATCCAACTATCCATCTGATCTCCCTCAACATGCAGGCTCCTAACAGGCTTCTAGAGTACAGGACAAGCCAGTTACCACATTAGTTATCTTGCCATTAAATTGTTAAGTCCTGGCACACTGTAAGTCTGGGGCCTAGAAGGAGTTCTTATCATCTTACTCCTCGGAGTCTTGCTTCTTCACGAAAATCCGTAAGAGGAATGCAAATGCTTGGTCTTCTGTGGTGGCAGGAACAACAGCATAGGCTCCTGGCTTCAAGCTAAAGTAGCTGGTCACATCTCGAGTCAGGGAAAAAATCTGTTTCACAACTTTAGAGTTGTCCTGGAAAAAAAAAAGAATACAACTGGCTCTCTCCCTTCCATGTCAGGAACCAAAGTGCACCCACAGCAGCCTCACATGCCCACAGCTCTCCAAAGATACATCCCATCTAACATGTCTTCATCTGGGCATCAAAAGCCCAGCCAGGAGATGGATTTTGGTTAAGGACACATCAAAAATGCACAACAGAAAGTGAATGTTAAGTGGATGTGAAGAGAACTTCAATGAGCGTTAAGCAGACTGGAGTTTGGGGAGGAATCCATGATGAATGCTCTTACTAAAACTTCCCTGAGATCTAGTATGGCTCAGAGTGGTTAGAAAGCTTCTCACCCAGAGGTCAATGCTTTAAGAATCAGGACCTAAACCTTCCAAGCAAGTGTCATTCTAATCTTTCTTCTTTCACTCCACTCTTTCTGCTGAGATGCAACAAATCGAATGGAACAGCTATTACCATGATGACATGTAAAGACAGCATAATAAAAACCTCTTACTAAACATATTCCCCCCCAAAAATATATCAGCATGTATGAATTCCATTTAGAATGCTTATGCAGCATGGCAGAGTTATTTGTGAGCCATGCCTTTGGGATAAAATAACATAAAACTGCTATTTGGGGAGAAGAAAAGGAACAAGAAGGAAAAGATCACTACTGTTACAGATGGCTAGAAGGTACACAGACTGCTAAGTATTAGGGGTTGGATCTTTGCAGTGCTGCAAAGAAATAAATGGGATAATCCTTATTTTAACTTGCAGATCTCATTCCACCTTCCTTCTGCTAAAAAGCAGATGAATATCTCAGTGGAGGTGTGAGGTAAGGATCAGCTTCTGTCACTCAACATTAAACTCCCCTCCTAGCCACATATTAGTGTTCCACATCTACATTTAATCAAAGGCTTCCTAGGGCTATCAGATATGTCCATTCTGGTTTACATCCTTGCCTGCACTGCATTCCCCTCTCATCCTGCCAAGGGATAACACTCTTTTTTCCCTTCCCAGCAACAAATTGCTGCAGCTCAAAAGGCACTGAAGAATGAAGGACCCTGCTAATGAATAATGGCACAGTGAAAGGGATTCAGGGAGGAAGAGTGAAGCCACATGAATCTCAGCAATTACATTCTCCTGGCACAAAGAGAACTCCTTGCAGGCTTGGATGCAACCTCTGACTTCCCTCAGGCACTGAGCTTGGATCCTGGGAGAGAAACAGAGGGAATAGCACTGGGCATCTACCCTGGGTTTAGCTTCTGCAAGGGTAAGAGGAGCTGGTAGAGCAGTTCTCATGTTAAAATACTTGTGTCCATGGGGGAATATTTTCTCTATCATCTGCTGTGTGGTTTTGAACCAATATCATTACATTACTAAGACAGAGCAGCAGACCCTTTCCCTGCACTAATGGCTGTTCTGGCCTTGCCCTTCAGCTCCTGTGCAGGAGATCACCTAGGAGCAGAGGTTCAAAGTGAGCCTGAGGTGAGCTATGGGCTGCCAGCCCTCAGAGGCCATGTCATCCAAGCTTGACATATGAAACCAATTTCATCCATCCTTGGGAATATAGCAAGAGAGAGAAAAACCTAAATGAACACACCTGAACATCAACTGGAGGGGAAGAAACACATTTTCAATAGAAAGGAGAGCAAGTCTGTCTCCTAGTCTACCTCCTGATTAAAACAACCTCTTTCCAAGGCACCCAAGACCTATGCCATCATCTCCCAGGGAGGGTTATTTCTCTTAAAATGCCTAACTAATCAAGGTAGACACACATCATGCAGGGATCTCCATCTCTGGTGACTGCTAGGGGACAGCTGATGAGGATGCTGGAAGGAGCCAGTTCCCTGTCTACCAGGAGAAGCATCTCTCCTGGCACAGCCAGCCCCATGGAGTCCTGCAGGCCTACTGTCTGCACTGGGGAGAGGATCTCCTTGCAGGAGAGATGCTCTTTTCCTTACTCTTATTTCTCAGACACTGTGTTTTAGGAGCTACAAAGCTATGCTCTTCCTGTGTGAGGAGCTGGGAGACTTCTGGCATCAATTATTCAAAGTCTGGGACTAGAGCAAACCTCTCCAGTGCTCAAGAGAAGGTGAAGTTAGGGTCACAGCAATCTCTGCTGCCTTTTATTCTTCAGGTTAAGAACAATCCCTTTCCATCCTTCCTCAGCCTACAGCAAAAAACACTTTGGAAAAAGGCTAGCATCCATTCACATCAGCTTGGTAGTGCTCCTAAAACCAGCCCTGAAATGTCACCTCCCTGGACAATCACTAAGAGACCAAAAACACAGGGAAATTCTAATGGACCTCTCAGCTATTACCTCTGCAATAATCTTGAGCAAAGCCTTCTAGGTATTCTGTAAATGGGTTTTACATGGCATTTGTGTGATAGAAAAGGGGGGGGGGGGGAGGGGGAAAA
>VWZO01018889.1:200791-218316 GCA_013396975.1 Bucco capensis | reverse complement strand
GGGGGGGGGGGGGGAAGGAGTAAAAAAGACCCATTTTGGGGAACAAGAAGCCATCCACTTCCCTACTAGACCTGGAGGACTTGCTCAAGAGCATCCAGAAATTCACCTCAAATACTGATAACTCTCATTTCACAGCCCAAAAAGGCAATTCAGTCTTTCACATCCATGTAGAGGCATAATAAAGCACTCAGCAAACAGCAGTGCCTACCTGAGATCTAACTGTGCTTACCATGGTGATCAAAAAGCCAATCTTCAGGGGTTTGGCATCCTGTATATCCTCAGGGTATTTTTGCATGAGTGAAACAAAGACATTGTAGGATTTGGGGTCATAATCTGGCACTTGGAAAGAATACTGAAGGTTGCTTGAAACTGCACCTGCTGAGAAAGTGTTAATATATTAACAGTAGGCACATAGATGTCCCAATAGCAGCCTATTCTGTCACATCTTGCTTATATGGACCTAGAGGAATAGGTAGCTAGTGATCCAAGATCCTTTCAATACAACAAAGCAACAGAGTCTCCTCAAAACACCAGGAGGAGTTGAAGCATCTGGAGTTAAATCATTCTAGAGATCTCTGGCCAAGTCAGAAAAGTCCTGTTGATTTCTTGATGCAGGGGCTGAGCTGAAAAGGACTGTGCCTTGGAGATCCCAAACCCANAAAGGCTGCACTCATGATCTTCAAGGTCTCTCTAACTGTTCTATGATTCTAAATGGTCCAAAGACACACTCCTCTTCCTTCCTGCTAGACTTCCTGATGGACAAGACACAATGTTGAGCACCAGAGGCAAGAGGTTGCTTCTTAGCCAAGGTTTTAACAGGAAGCACTGCTGATAAGAAAGCTGTAAAATGCCCACAGTGGAGGGAAAAAAAGACTGAGGTGGCAGCATCTGCTTAAACCAGTCTAGATTTAAGCCATGTAGGTGTGCTGAGTAGCCTTGAAAGCTGCATCTGGCTTTGCCTGTACACAGCTAGGAGCTTTACTAGAGGGCTCTGAGGATAATGGTTCTGCCCACACGTTCTCCTTTCAGCCCCTACACCTTCTTGCTTAGCTCCAGTGCCCATGGTGTGCAGCAGCACAGGCATTGCTTTGTTATTATTACCCCTGGAGAAATGCTGATCAAGGGGAGGAGGAGGCTGAAACCTATAAGCCAAACCCTGTTTGCTGCTAAGCCAAGGATCAGTGCTGCAGAAGAAAGCAGCTCCTTGACTGACCACAGGCTACCACCTTGAATTAAAAACACAGAGCCACAAACACTCTTGGAGCTTGCAATGCCAGAAGAGTCCTTGCACATGCACTAAAACCATCTGCTCAAAGGTTTTTTACCTTCACAAACATTTCATTTCAGAGTATATATTTTTTTTTTTTGCTCTGTAAAATCAGCTACATCTTTGCCAGACAAGACTTTCCTGATGAGCTCCCCAGTAACATCTACTGCAACTGGCTGGAAAAGCATGTTTGGATTTAAAAAGCTCAGGGTTTCTAAATCACAAATGTCCTGCTTTAACTCAGCAACCAGCTCTGTTCCTGCCTCTTCAGCTGATAGGGTGCTGTGATGGGAAAGGGCAGGAATTAACAGCTGGCAAGTCCTGCAATTCAGTGCTCAGAGTGAATGCTTTGCTGTAGGCACTAGAAGAGGAGAGGACTTGGGTGGCTGCAGTAAGTGTTGATTACCTGAGGAAGAGATGCTCCTGCCTACAGCAAGGACTGGGCTCCACAGGTTGAAGTGCCTGTCCATGGACCATGTTGTGCTCTGCTGGTCTCCAAAATCCAGAAATGTTGGGGTGCTGTTACATATATACAGCCAGGAAAACTGCTCCTGGAAGTTTTTACAGGACATCCTGCAGAGAAGGAGAAAAGCTCACCTTTCATTCTGAAATACCAGTCAGATATTCCCATTCATCTCCCATCTCTCCTGCAGGCTGTAGCTGAGCAAGCTGATGCCTTGCAGAAGCGATCAGCTCTTGGGCTGTCCTAACTGCACCTAAAGCCCCAGAGAAATCACAGAGCACATTCAGTAGTACCTAGGTGAAGCCCTGCTACCTCCAGCACATCTCTGCCACTGCACCTTGTTTCGTGTCTATCTCAGACCAGCCTGATGATGTTCTGCTNCATCAGCTCCATGTCCTTTCTGTGTTGAGGGCTCCAGAACTGGACCCAGGCAACAAAAGGGTGACAAGCTGTCAAGGAGCTGGGTTTCAACTTCTCTCACATCTCATTTCTTTAACTAGCTTGTTATACTTCATCTTGGCCAACTCCACATCTCCAAGTCTTGTTTCCCCTGAAACCATAGGATCAGGACAACCTCCAGTTTGCTGTTTGCACACAGCATGCCTTGAGCCATCACTGAGAGCAGAGAGAGCTGCCTAAAATCACTTCTTTTTTTTTTTCTCATAATGAATGTGAACAGAAAACCTGATAGATGGGAAGTTTAGTAAGGAAATACCAGAATTCTCCATCATCCTTGTTTCTGAGGAACTCTTCTCTGACATGAGGCTCAACATAGTCCCACTGAGGAGAGCTGCAAACAGAAACAGATCGACAAGCAGGTGTGAGGCATAATCTTCCATCTCAATACCTTCATGGCCAAGGCCAGTGAAGAGAGCTCTGTGCCTATCTGATTGCCCAGCATGGGATGGAGAATCCTGCCTGTGCCCTACAAGTGGTCACTTGTTCCCATGCTGGAGAGGTTAGTGAGGTACCAAGGCAGAGCCCTCTGAAGTGCTGATATTATTGATGTGTAGAGGGCACATTAGCCAGTCAAATGTGCTGTTGGCAAGCAGCCTGCTTATAATGAAGTGATAATTGTGCTTTCTGCAGAGTTTAAGATAAATAAGCAGAGCATGAATCAATAACTGATTGATTTATGCAGCTTACCTGTGAACTCGCTCTACTGACATTTCAATTACAGCTAGGATTATGGTTCACCCTTCCAAAAAAATGGGAGGATGCTGTCTGAGCAGATAGCTATTATCCCAGCCTTAAACATGTCTGCACCACCTGCCAACCCATCCAGATGCAACCCACTAGCTTGCCTTTTGTCAGCTGTGAGTGTTCCTAGCAACAGGGAGAGGTGGGATGCTCTTCAATCAGGTAGGAGTGACACATGAACATCTCTCTAGTCAGGAAAACACTGATGCAATTACAGCAGGAAAACTAACAGCTATTTATTTTCAAAATACCCTTGCAGTCATCTTCTGTATCTCTCCTTTCCTCAGAAGGGAGAAGTTAGCTTACACACACAAGCAGCATGATGAGCCTTGCATCTCCAAAGCTGCACGCAGGATCCAAAAGATCACAGAATCATTAAGGTTGGAAGAGATCTCTGAGATCAGCAAGTCCAACCATACCTAGCACTCCCATGCCACTAACCCATGGCCCTAAGGAGAGCATCTAGATGTTTCTTCAACCCCTCCAGGGATGGTGACTCCAGCACCTCCCTGGGCAGCTATTCCAAGACTTAACAATCCTTTCAGTGAAGAAATTCCTCCTTCTATCTAATCTAAACCTCCCCTGCTGCAACTTGAGGCCATTTCCTCTCATCCTCTCTCTGTTAACCCTGGAGAAGAGCCCTAGCCCAAACCAGCAGTTCAAACCATCCAGCAGCACTTTCCCTTTGCAATGACCAAGAAGTCTTTTTGTCTCTCTGTGTTCAATGCTGCACAAAACCACTGCCCTACTCTCATGGACTCTGCTAACTATCCTCATACCCCCTTCAGACTCATGGGAAGGGAAGAAGGAGCAGGAAGGTGGATGCATGATTGCTGCAGGACAAGTCAAGAGAAGCAGCCAGAACTTACTCCAGGTAAGAACAACTCTCTCATCCATGACTCCTCTGGATTTATCCACTAGGAAAAATGTACCCATATACAAAAAGGGATACCTGAGCTAGGCCTACTGAGAAGCACACACAAAATCAATGCTGCACTAACGTTCCCCAGATCAGATTTCTGTGGGCAGTTGTTGTACAGATGGAAATAACACTTATAATGGGTTGATACAGAAATGCCTGCTTCATTACAAGGGGTGCAAGGTCCTTTAAAATAACCCCCAAAAATGAATGATTCTCTTTATGAGTTGAAAGCTGTAAGAACATACTCATCACTCCAAGGCCCCTTCCACTCCCCATGGCCCCAGGGATTCCAGATCCTGATGATATGCTTCCAGCCATTGTTGTAGTGGATCTGTAAGAAGGAAAGAAAAACCAACTCAATCACAGCTTCTCACAGTTGAGTATTAAGGGAAGAGATAGATGATGAGATGGCTCACATACAGAATGTCCTCAGTTGGAAGGGACCCACAAGGATCATCAAGTCCAGCTCCTGTTGATGGACAGGACAACCCCAAAGTCACACCATGGGTCCAAGAGCATTGTCCAGATGCTGCTTGAATTCCATGACTGCATCCCTGAGGAGCCTGTTCCAATGCTCCACCACTCTCTGGGTGAAGAATCTTTCCCTAATAGCTAAGCTGAACCATCCCTGACATAGCTTCATGCCATTGCCTTGGGTCCTGTTGCTGGTCACCACACAGAATAGATCAGCACCTGTCCCTCCTTCATCTCTGGGGAGGAAGTTCTAAACAGTGATGAGTAGATGACTGGATCTTCTTCTATACCTTGGAGACCTGGTTTAATTTCTGATCTCAGTTGACTGCAGCTAAAAATCAGTGCTTTTTTTGCTACACTCTAATGATGTGTGGGAGAAAACTGTCCCTATCTTGCTTTCCTGAGGATGATGAATAGCTGACACAGAAGGAAGCAGCAGCATTTACTGCCACACTGCATGACTCCAATGGCCTTGGGAAAGTCCAGGGCTTAATTCTACACATCTGATGCTGTGAGTCAGCAAAGGCAGAGACTTGGAGGAATGAGGTCACCAAACTGCCTGGAGGGAATGTCAACAGTCAGCATGGAGAGATGGTGATAAACAGATGCTGTGGCTCTCTATCTACAGTCCTGTGATTCCCAACTTGCTTTTCTCCTCTTGCTGTCACTTAAGCCAGAAGCAAATCTCTTTCACCAGTGAAGCCAAAATGGTAGAAGTGAAAAGGATCCTTCCATTCCTGCCTTGGGAAGAGCCAGCTGAGGCCCTCTCTGGAGCCTGACTACCCTCATCCTTCCCTTTTGGAACCTCTTGGCTATAAGTGTCTCCTGAGAAGAAACAGAACGCCTGTGAGGATGGCACCAAACATGCCACAGCATGAGGGAGCTATGAACCAAAGCCAAGCTCATACAGCAAAGCATTAAAGAGAGGGGGAGAAGGGAGAAACTAGCTTAGGAAACACAAAACTCGCTTTCCAAAGTACTTTAGGTTCTGCAATTAAAAGGTGTTGTAGCTCTATTGCTTGGTAGCATAGCCATAGTTTGGTTTCCTTGCTCACTGTTAACTCTCCCTCTATGCACTACAGCTTACTGGGGAAAGCCATGTTCTGACTTCTGGCTGGAAAAAAACCCTTCATTTCTTTTGATCTGTGTGATAAATTGGTCCTGCTTTCAGGGCAGCAATATTAATATCTAGCCAGGAGGAGTTCTGGATAAGAAAGGCTTTCAAAGATGGAGAAATACTGTTCTTGCACCAGTGAGTTATTTACTTTTCACACAGTGATTTTTGGCAGCCTGTGATTGAGCTGGGGGGGAAAAAAATGTGGATTTATATCATATGACAAATCTCACCATTTCAGCCAGTACTCCTGTTCCCATTTGAAAGAGAAAAGCAATTTTTGGCTAGGGATCAGCATGGAATGAAAATCTCCCAAAATACCATATTTACTGTCGAAGCGGCCCAAACCAAAAGTGAATTTAAGTTGCACTCTTCCATTTGAAGCAAAAATTATAGGATTGGGATATTCTGCCTCTTCCCCTTGTGCCAGAATCCTTCCATCTCCTGGAATGGGAACTTTGTGCTTTCAAAAGCTTGGATCCAGTTTAAACTCCTCTGAAGGGAAGAGCAGTGTGAGTGCCCTGTAGTAAATCACCAGGCAGGACCAACTCCTTGAGCTTACCTTCACAGCTCCTGTGACAGTGTAGGCATGCCCCTGAACAATCCCATTTCTCAGCTCTATGTTCCTCCTGGACTGCAGAAGGGAGAAAAGCACAGCATTAACTCTCTGCCACACTGCAGAGGTTGCACCTCAAGAAGTTGTTCACCATCCTCATATCATCATTGGTGATTCAGAACTTAAATCAGTCCAACAGTTTAACTACCTAGGCAGCCTCATCTCCTCGGATGGTAAGATTGACAGAGAGATAGACAATAGGCTAGCAAAGGCAGAGAGTGCTTTGGGAAAACTCTAGCATCTTCTCACAGAACAGAATGCATTGTGCCAAAAAAAACCAGCCCCTGTTGCCAGAGGATACCACACTGCCACAATGGAATTAACCAGGGGAGAAGGCACAGACCCCTCTCTGACAGACTAATCCATCTATATCTACCCTAAAGCCTGCCTTAATTCCAGCTGAGATGGAGCTAATTTTTCTTCTCAGTAGCTTAGACTAGTGCTGGGGTTTGGATTCAGGATGGGAATTGGTATGATCAAGTGGTTGTTGGCTGCTGGGTGGGTTCAAACCATGACAATTCCTTACTGCACAACCTTAGCTACCTTTTGCTGCCAAGATCTCTTCAGGCATCCATTAACTGTAACTATTCCATTCTGGGAGTGATTCTGAGCTTCCTTTTTCACTGCAAAGAGTAACCAAGAGCCAGCATGCTACTGGCCCTGGGACTCACCTTGCTTGAGGTGCTACACCCCATCAGACACTGAGATTTGTCAGCTGCTTTCAGTATCTCCTCCAGGTCAGGAGGAGGATCCTTCAATGAAAACTGCACTTGGACTCCACCTGTGAAGTCTACTAAAGCATCAGAAAGGTAACCCCCATGCAAGTTCTGGTAGGAGCCCCTCAACCTGAAAATAAAAAGAAATAGTCAATTAAATTAGTCCTTATATTGTTTTAATAATCAACATACACTGATGGCTTCCAAAATGGGCATGCTCCTCAAGGGAGAAGCCAGCTAAGGAAAGGAAATGTGATTGAAATACATGCCCAGACACAGCACATACCCTGTGGAATGAAAGAGGCCAAGAGGGACTTTTTCCTTACATGTTCACTCACATCTAAAGCAGGGGAAAATAATAAGGTTGGTCACATCCTGCAAACACATCAGGAGAGAAGCTGCATCTCATTTTTGAGGCTTCCTTCTTCTGAGGAGGAAGGAGGCATGGATGACTAGCTTCAAATGGATGTTTCACACCAACTGGAGCTGAACTCTTAGTTGCAACATCCCATTTTGTCATGATTCTTCCCCAAACTAATAAGCAATAGGAAGAAAGGAGAAGTGTTTGCCTGTGCTCCCAAGGCAAGAGAGAAACAACATTTCAGCACTCTTCCCAATTCACCCTGTTAGAATGCAGTAACAGGATAATAATTTCATATGGTTAACACAGTCCTTGTTGGTTTTATCATGTGCTTTTTATTGAGACAGCAAATAAGCTGGAATATGCCATACTTAGAGCATGCTGTTAAACCTCACCATGCTCACTGTATTTAATGAATGTAATCAAATGCAGTCTGCAGCTAATTGTGGTTGGGAAGGGTTGTCCTTGTCCTACACTGATGAAAAGAATTTGTCATGGGCACTGGGGGAATAAACTTCTCAAGTGGGAATCTCATCAACAGCATAGCTTGCAACTTTAATTTAATAGAGGTTTGCTTTTCTTTGTAATTAAAATCTTACACAGCAAATTGGGACTGAATCTGGAGTCAACTCTTCTGAGATATCTCTCAGGGCAAATGCATCCTGTTCCTTAGTTGCTCAGATGCAACCAAATCTGCCCCAATAGTTAGCTCTCCTCTTTAGCTTCTCCTTTCTGCACTGCACATGTTGCAGCAGCTTGAGGTAGGGCAAGTTCCAGCTCTTCATGCTACTCCTAGCACAGGACTTTCTCTTCAGCAGATGCAAAGGGACCACACTCTGATCCCTTCACNTGCATCCTAGGATGCCATTGGCCTCTTGGCCACAAGGGCACATTGCTGCCTCATGGGCATCCTCCTAGCCACCAGCCCTCCTAGAGCTTTTTCCCCAGGGCTGTTTTCCAACAGATCAGTTCCCAGTCTGTACTGATCCATGGGCTTGTTCTTGCCCACATGCAGTACTTTACACTTCCCCTTGTTAAATGTCATTAAGTTTCTCCCTGCCCATGTCTCTAGCCTGTCCAGGTCACTCTGGATGGCAGCACAGCTCCTGGTGTGCCAGCCACTGCTCCAAGCTTGGGATCATCTGCAAACTTGCTGAGGGAACACTCTGCCCCTTCATCCAGATCATTGATGAATATATTGGACATTACTGGAATTACCTCTTTATTAATCATTATTAACCCTGCAGTACTTTTGGGATCTCAGCCAAAAGTCAGAGTTCTCTGTCTGAAGTGAAAGTTGAGCAGAGCCCCACAGGAGTGCATATCTTGTGTCTGGTCATGTTCTTCAGTCATGCTTCCTCTCACTGCCTGCTCCAACTACCCCTGCCTGACCTCTGGCTGTAAACAGAACTAATCCCTGCTTAGAGTCTGCAGTTTGAAACAGAGGAAAAGATGGGAAGGAAAACAGAGACAAAGAAGTTTGCTTAAAGTCAGGAGGAGGTGCCCAGTCTTTTTGTGTCACCATCAGCCCTTGCCTTGCTCATTTTACTTCTCAGGCATTACAGAATCACTAAGGTTGGAAGAGACCTCTAAGAGCATCAAGTCCAAACATACCTAGCACGAACCCAGCACTGAACCATGGCCCTAAGGAGAGCATCTAAATGTTTCTTAAACCTCTCCAGGGATGGTGACTCCAGCACCTCCCTGGGCAGCCTGGGCCAAGACTTAACAACCTTTTCAGTAAAGAAATCCCTCCTTGTATCTAATGTAAACCTCCCCTGCTGCAACTTGAGGGCATTGCCTCTTGTCCTCTCACTGCTAACCCTGGAGAATAGACCTACCCCCATCTCACTGCAACCTCCTTTCAGGTAGAGATAAGGTCTCCTCTTCTCCAAGCTAACCAAGCCCAGTTCCCTTAGCTCCTCCTCATAAAACTTACTCTCTAGAGCCCTCACTAGCCTCATTGCATTAACATCCCAGAGCTGGACTGAGTCCATTTAGGTCTTCATCCTGAGCCCAGCATCTCCAGGTCCAGTTGCCTTGGTGTTTTTGCATGCAGCCACAGTTGCTTGTGTGAGCACAGAACAACATACATAGCTGCTAGCCTGAAGCCTTCCTTGTGTGCTTTGTATGAAGCAGTGAGTGAAAGCACTGTAAAAAGCATCCAGCTCTTCAGGAAGGATAGATCAGGGCTATTTACTTGGCATATGCTTTTTCCAGCAAGGATGGCCAGAATTCATTGGATGTTCGAGGGTGTACAGACAGGTATCTTCCATTCAGGAATGGCAGTCGGTCATCTATCACCACATCCACCCACTCTCCATATTGCCAGAACTAGAAATGAAATAAAAATCCAATAAAAATAAAAGGAGACACACATAGGAGCCTTTTGAAAGAGCTAATATTCATGCCAAGCAACAGCCTCCTGAAACAGCACAGGAATTCATCTCAAGTGCAAGTTCTCTCCCTGAATTGCTTCAGGCTAATGGTCCACAAGCTACCAAGTGGTTGCATTCCCCAGTGGCATGGGGAGGTCATTTGGGAATATAAATAGGCCTGCAGTCAGTGGCAGGAAAGATTCAACATGGGGAATGTGCTAATATTCTTGGGTGATAGCAAGCATGCAAGAAGATATAGGACAATCCTGCAGATGGTTGAGCAGAGCCTCACTCCTCAGCTGCACTTTAATTTCCCCCTGCAGCACAGCTCTTGGCCAGGGAGCCTTTGGCAAGATCTCTAGATCTTTTTTCCTCTGTGTTTCAATTAAAAACCTGATGTGCTGGCATAGACAGGGACAGTGCAGTGACTAAAGAGAGTTTTGAGGTGTTATCCGTCTCCTTGATAGATGAGGAGGATGCTGGGGGTCTCTGCAGCATGGGGACAGAGCAGGTGTTTCTCTAGCTGATTCAGCTGGTGAAACCTTTCAAGGGAGAAGATAGGGAAAGAGATCTGTGGGGATGAACTAAAGGAGCCATTTCCAGAGTCATTAGCAGATTAATGTAGCTTAGCATGATTTGCAATCAGAAGAGACCCAGCTCTTATTTGCAGTACTGCTAAGGACTCCAGTGGAAATATGCCAACAACAGATTTAGTCTAGAATGATTTTATTTCAGCAGCTTTGGTCAATATGAAAAAAACCCAACAAACCCAAAATGAGCTGTTCTGTTAGAAAAGCACAAGACCACATCTGCCCAGCAGCAAAGCAGCTTACAATCTGCTAAGCCAAAAGCAAGTTTGACCTTCCTTCCATTCTGCCTTAGCCTAGCCTCTCATTTCCCCTCATTCATAGCAGGGTTGGACTGTCAGAGCTCACCAGGACAGCAAAAACCACAATGGGCATGGGAAACCTCATGGAAGGTCCTAGGCCACTCTGGGAGTGCAAAAGTGCTACAGGAGAAGCCACTGATCCCCATTATGCCTTCAGAGAGGGCTAATGCTTTCATTTCTTGGCTTGAGAGTCTGGCTTCTTGATATCCTCAGGATTTAAAGTCCTGCAGCTGGGAATGTGACTGTAAATAAACAAAGAATCCCTATTTAGGCAGGCTGCAAAGAGGAAAGTTCTTTAGTGTCCACATTTGTGGGGAGCCCTTTACATCAAGACTAACTTAACTCCTAGCAAAGTGATGTCATTGTCACTATTCCCTAGATAAAAATCATCACCTATCTTAACTACAGCTGATAAAGTGCTTAACACCCTCAACTCTGTGTAGGAAGGCTGGAGCAGCTCTTTGTGCTCCTGGGTGGCAATGTGCTCCAGATCCAAAGAGGTGAATAAGAAAAGAGTTATAAGCTACCATTTTTATGTTAGCATCTGATCTGCCTTGTTTGTGCTTCTTCACTGAACTGAGGACTGGTGCCTTAGCCTGTGGATGGCAGTAAAATATCTTTGATGGGAGAATTGAGAGGCACTGCCAAGAAGAATTGCCAATCACAGTAGCTTTCTCAGGGGTTTATCACTCAGGAAAGGCAGAAACAGTTGCATTGATTTGCAGATGAGATGACAGGGAAAACATTCCCCAAATACTGTAAGGTATTTATACTGCTTAAGATTTAAGAATTGCTCCTAACTCATCTTGTCAAATCTCTCCTGAAAGACAATCTGGCTTGCATCTTTTTAATGTGTTTTAAGTAGAGTGCTGTCCCTTCAGCTAGTTTATCTCCTCCAGGGCACTGCTGCATGCTGGAAATGGGCCATGAGAGACACAGCTGCTATGCTGAGGAGCAAAGGATCTGAGCAAAACGGAGCCTGCCTGCAAGGTAATCCTCCTGCTGCTGCTCCAGGAGACCTCCAGGGGTCAAAGAAGTCTCAGTGCCAAAGGGAATTTGCTTGGAAATCAACTGCATATAGCCAAACTGATTTGTGAGAACAGGGGGATGATGGTCAAGTAGATCCTGACTCTCTCTACATCCAGTTTAACTTCTGAAGCTTAATGGAAGTGTTTCCAATGCCACAAGATATCACATCCCGGGCTGCAGCAAGAGAAGCGTGGCCAGCAGAGCCAGAGAGGTGATTCTGCCACTGCACTCTGCTCTGCTCACACCTCCTCTGCAATACTGGGTCCAGCTCTGGAGCCCTCAACACAGAAAGGACATGGAGCTGCTGGAGCAGGTGCAGAGGAGGCCACGAGAATGCTCAGGGGCTGCAACACCTCTGCTCTGAGGACAGGCTGAGGGAGCTGGCATTGTTCAGCCTGGAGAAGAGAAGGCTTCAGGGGAACTACTAGTGACCTTCCAGGACCTAAAGGGAACTTCCAAGCAGGCTGCAGAGGGCCTGTTTGCAAAGGCCTGCAGTGAAAGGACAAGGGGCAATGGTTTTAAATTGGAGAGGAGTAGATTTAAACTGGACATTAGAAAGAAGTTCCTCCCCACGAGGGTGGTGGAACACTGGCCCAGGTTGCCCAGGGAGGTGGTTGAGTTCCCATCCCTGGAGGCATTGCAGGTGAGGCTTGCCAGGGCTCTGGGCAAGCTGCTCTAGTTGGGGATGTCCCTGGCCACTGCAGGGGAGTTGGACTAGATGAGCTCCAGAGCTCCCTTCCAACCCAAATGATTCTATGATATTTGGTCAACTTAGATTCAAGCAAGCAGGACCTGCTAGTTACTACCCCAGTCACCCTCCTGGAAGATGCAGAGAATTTGTAGAGCTGGTAGAAAGTGAGATTTGCTAAAAGCCTTGCTCCTTCTCTCTAAAAACCAATCTCTTTCCAAACTCTCCAAAGCCTGTGCCTCTGATCTGTCTCCAAGGATTTGTAATTGCAAGCCAGTTCTATGAGCTAAAAGGGCAAGGTGAAATAGAAGGGGAAAGAGAAAATAAGCCCAACTACATAAAGCACACAGATGTGTTGAAAGCCTTAACTGTTCAACTCAAAAGAGACACTAGAATGCCTTCAAAGCCATACATGCACACAAATTATCTGAACAGCTGGCATCTGCACCTCTGGAGTCATAAATTCCAGGAAAGGGCTTCCAGCTCCCTGAAGTGTGATTGCACCACCTGGAACACAAGGAATCCTTGCAAAAATGGGGCCTTTTTGTGCAAAATTCTGAACAGGGAGTCAGCACTAAAGAACCAAAACACCCCAGGAGATGTTGAGATCTGGGAGTGCAGCTTGGAGCCCTACACAAGCCAAGCAAAGCAGGACCAATAGAGCAACAAATACATACCCTAAAATGGAAAATCCCAGCATAATTGTCCTGGAATCCTTGGTCCTTTGGTAAAACATTCCCCAAAAATCTCTTCTGCATGGTCAGGGAGCCCAGGGCAGCCAGCATCCAGCAGTCACCTCAAGGGAGGGAAGAATCCAGAGTCATTTGTTGTTGTGGACCAGAGCTAACTCTTGAAGAGGGTGGACTTCAACATCTAAGAATCAGCTTGTTAAAACAAACTAACTTCCTTCTGTCTCATTTTCCCCTCACCAAACTACTGAACCAGTACCCAGCATTAAGCAGTTTGTTCTTTGGGACCCCTGAATGCATCCAAACATCCTTTTCTACTTTCCTCCTGTCTTTTGTGGTCATGTTGAGACTCAAAGTCCAGAACATTGTTTGGGAACTCTTCAAACCTCTCAATGAGGTAAGAAATGGGAAGACATTTCTTTCTAAATGTTTCTAAAACAAACATGGTTATGGGCCTGGAGAAAATATAGAACTGATCCAGGGTGCAGATACATGGCTGGCTCACTCTAAGAGAAGATGGACAGAAATATCCACAGGAAAATAAACACTGAGAGCCAGATGAAGACATTAGGATGAAAAGAAAATTCAGTTGTACACATTGGAGCTGTGCCTGCTTATCCTAGAATTGTATTTGACACTTCAGCTTGAAGCATCTGCCTGCTCTCAGTTGGATCTCCTTTTCTATGCTTGTCCTAACATAGAGGGCAGGTGCCATAGAGGAGTAACAGGTAGAGAATCATAGAATGAATCCTAGAATGGTTTGGGTTGGAAGGGACCTCTGGAGCTCATCTAGTCCAACCCCCCTGCAGTGGCCAGGGACATCCCCAACTAGAGCAGCTTGCCCAGAGCCCTGGCAAGCCTCACCTGCAATGCCTCCAGGGATGGCAACTCAACCACCTCCCTGGGCAACCTAGGCCAGTGTTCCACCACCCTCGTGGGGAGCAACTTTTTCCTAGTAGCAAGTCTAAATCTACTCCTCTCCAGTTTAAAACCATTGCCCCTTGTCCTTTCACTGCAGGCCTTTGCAAACAGGCCCTCTGCAGCCTGCTTGCAAGTTCCCTTTAGGTCCTGGAAGGTCACTAGTAGTTCCCCTGAAGCCTTCTCTTCTCCAGGCTGAACAATGCCAGCTCCCTCAGCCTGTCCTCAGAGCAGAGGTGTTCCAGCCCCTGAGCATTCTCGTGGCCTCCTCTGCACCTGCTCCATCAGCTCCATGTCCTTTCTGTGTTGAGGGCTCCAGAACTGGCCCCAGTATTGCAGAGGAGGTGTGAGCAGAGCAGAGTGCAGTGGCAGAATCACCTCTCTGGCTCTGCTGGCCATAGCTGTTGCAGTTAGGAATCCTGTTAAATATCAGTACCAAGCTGTGTGTGCCCTTGTGTGAGCCTGGATTGAGCTGCACTAATGGTTTACAGCAGCTACCATGGCCCACATCTTCCTAGCCAACACTCAGAACACAGGAAAGCAATCACAGGTTATTGCTTTGTGTCAGTCTTCTCCCAAACAGAAACAGGACCTTACCTATTTCTCCTTGCATGATATCAAATCTGCTAACTCCATCCACAATCAAATGGGGATGTGTCTGAAGTTCCTGGGGGAAAGAAAAAGCAAAAGAGCAGTGTGAGTGCCCAACCTTTGCCAGCAGTGTTCCTGCCCCTTGAAGACCTTTTCTGCAGCTGAAAACTCTTTCTCTTGAGCCCTGAGGTTTTGTGCCTGCCACCAACAAAAACCAGAGTAGATGCTCAAGACTCTCCTTTAGTCTGCTCAGGAATGGGGACTGGTGGCTGGGTTCTCACTGACTTTTCATTTGGGTTTCTCTAATGCTGCCAACACCTTTCAGAGAAGGCTCTGACCTTGCCTGCAAAGTCAGGCACTTGCCTGGGGACAGCAGGGCAGGGACACAGAGATCTCCCAGCCAAGTGCAGCAGGGTCTGTACTTCAGCTCAGCACTGAGCTTGGGAGTATTTTACTCTCTGAGCCTTTTGTGTTTCCATGCAGGACTAATACAGATCAGTCTGGGCTGCTTTTCATCATTCTGAGGATGAAATCTCTGGCTGCAAAACCCCACAGGCCTGAGTGACTTATTTTTAAGTCAGGGAGGAGAATTTTCCTTGCATTTCTTGAGAGTCTTGCCTGGGTAGTGAAGGGGGGAAATATTTCAGAGCTTGGCTTTGCACCCAGGAATGTGAACCATTCCCCCATCTTCATCTGCTGTTGGTTTGGAATATCTGACTTTGCAGGTAGGAATGAGTAATCCTTGCCAACAGAGTAAGGCTCTGCTTTGAAAGAGCAATCAGCCTTAAACAGGAAAGTCACCACACATCTAAGAAAATGAAGAGAGAAAAAGACATCTGAGTAAGGAAAATAATCCAGCAGCTCTTCCTTAAGCAGGCCCTGGCATTTCTTCTCCCCAAGTGATTTGACATGCTGCACAAAGAGGAGATGAGCACACAACAGGACTCGTGACTTGCATGGTTGCATGAGCTCAGCTTTAGCAAAGGCTGTCAGTTTGCTGAAATGGCTTTGGGCTGATCAAACCTCTCTAAGAAGTTGCCCTGTCACTAGAAGATGCAATGCAACATTGCTGTTCCGGGCTGGCAGACAGATCATGCTCTTCTCTAGCACTGCTAACTCCAGGGGAAAACAGCCTGGGCAGGAATCTTCCTTGCCAGATGCTCTCACACAGCCATGCACATCTATCCCAGGGCTTCAGGGATTTGCAAGAGGAAATTTACCCATATCACAGAAGCAGGCCTAAGAAATGGTGGACACTAGCAGCAGTTGGTCACAGAATCCTTAAGGTTGGAAGAGACCTCTAAGCTCATCATGACACTGAACCATGGCCCTAAGTTGAGCATCTCAATGTTTCTTCAACCCCTGCAGGGATGGTGACTCCAGCACCTCCCTGAGCAGCCTGGGCCAAGCCTTAACAACCCTTTCAGTAAAGAAATTCCTCCTGACATCCAATCTAAACCTCCTGTGGTGTAACTTCAGGCCATGATACAGGGAAGCTGCAGTGCTCAGCCTTTCACCCTTCCCATCTACATCTGCCCTAGCTTTATTTTCTCCTTGCCTCTATTTCCCTGGCAGCACTTTGCCTCCCTCACCTGGATGGATTCAAAACAAGCAGGAAAGAGCATCTTGAACAACAAGGCTCTGAACTTAACCTGTGCCTTGTGTGTGTGTGTCCCCAAACTGTATGACAAGTTAGGAAACCACAGATTGAACCCAAATTCTGTCCAGCAGCAGTGCCTTGTTCAGCTGAGAGATTACAGTGAGCCTTTGTGGCATCTTCACTGAGACTTTTCACTTTTAGCTGGAGGGGGGAAAAAGAAAAGGGAGCTCAAGGATGCACGTCTCTTCTCAGAGTGTCTACAAGTCCAGCAGTGAAGGCAAACATATGGGCTGCAAGGCAAGTGCTCTGCCTGAACTCATCCCCCCAGGACACAGCTATCATCACTTGCTTTCCCTAGCCCACTGAAGACTTCATTATGCATTCAAAAGAAGAGAGAACCTCAAGTTCAAGGCAGTTCATCCTCTAGAGGATGGGCTTGCCACAGAAGTACTCTTTAGCCAGAGGGGAAGATGGAGAATTAATCTGAGAGGTGGAAGGACAGTGCCCTGTACATCCATTGGCTTCTGAATTTCTTGTTATAATTGCTTGGGATTTTGAAGGAAGAACAAGTCCCTGGAAGAAGTTGGAGGTGAGGAGTGCAGATGTAGGCTACATGTAGACATTCAAAAGACACAACCAGAGGTTTTTGTGGAAAACTGAGGTGGGATTTTATAGGCAGCATAAGGCAATCTGGCTGCAGGCTGCTGCTCAGTAGAGAGCTCTGGCTTTGGCCACTTGCTCACAGGTTTCCTCACTTGAGTTCAGCAATCTTGACCAAACATTTCCCAATATTTTGTAGGATTTAGGCCAATTATTTTAAATTTGAATCCCTCTGATGTAGAACATGGGAGAGCAATACATACTTCTTTGTTTCTTTGGTTCCAAATATGTATAAGGTCTTGTATCAACTTCCAGGCTCAACTGGGGAACTTGTCCCACAATCCCAATTATTCCAATAGTGAGAGAGAAGAAATAGGATTTCCAATTAATCTCTCAAGTACAATACAAAAATATTACCAACCAAATTAAACAAACAACAATGCACTTGATAGCTGAAAGCAATAGTCACCCACAACCTACAATGTAAATATACACATATATAAGGATAGAGAATAATCAGAAAGATGGGACAATCCATCTGGTAGCTTACATATATAGTGACTGCCTGCTCTCTCCCGGTCTTTCCTTCTCCCCTACAAGATGCATCTGTGAACCACACCTTTTTGAAGTCTATCCATTGCCTTGGGTTGCAGACTCCATCCACAGCTTTGTGTTGATTAGACCTTGAGGGAATTGAGAACCTTATTCCTTGAATCTGCCTAATTTTTATTTCTTAATAAACCCCTCACAATTCTGCTTTTCTTTGATATTCTCTTAGTTGGGGGAAAAAAAAACAACAGGCTAATCTCAAGGGGTTTGCTTGCACTACCAGAACTCAATTCCCTGGTAGAATAACTCAATTCCTAATTGCCTGTTTTCAATACAGATGACTCAGTTGCTTCAAAACCCCCTGCTCTGCTCCAAGCTCTCCCAAGGGAGCAATGAGGTCCTCAGACTCCACATAGGTGGAGAGTCCAACAATGTGAGAGCAAAGCCATGCTGGAGGACAG
>VWZO01018889.1:185788-200680 GCA_013396975.1 Bucco capensis | reverse complement strand
CCTGGCATTTGGCCTTAGTGAACTTCATGGCATTGGCCTTGGCCCAGTGATCCAGCCTATCCAGATCCCTCTGGAAAGCCTCCCTGCCCTCAAGCAGATCCACACTGCCACCCAGCTTGGTGTCATCTGCAAACTTGCTCAGGGTGCACTCCATCCCCTGCTCCAAATCATTGCTGAAGATGTTAAACAGGAGTGGCCCCAGGACTGAGCCATGCTGGAGGACAGATGGGTGCCCAACACCCAGCAGAAACAGAAACCAGCTCAGAGTTTACCTGCAACCTGTTTGCTTTATGCAGCTCAGTGCTAAAAAGACAACTACAATCACACAAGGGAGATGAACAAGGGAGGTAAGCCTGGCTTACCCTCCACAGCCTTTAGAAAAGCTCAGCTACAGAAAAGAATTTGTTCAGGCTAAAATAGGACTCCTCTTCCATGTCTCAGCACTGTGGGTCAACTCACAGGTCAGCTAATTGCAGAGCTCCTGCTGCATCTGGTGCCTCCATCACCTCTAGTGATGCTTGCATGACCACATGAAACTACCAAAGAGTTAGGAAAAGTGACATTTCAAATGCTGTCTTGGATGCTCCTGATCCACCTCTCCCTTCAAGGGCTCCCACATGAATCCAGCTCAATTTACAAGTCAAAATAAGCTGTTTCTGACTGTCACCACTGACTATTGCTTTCTGTTTTCTCTCTGCTTTATACATTACCCCTAGATATGAAGACTCCAAACTCTGAACATAATTGGCAATTCTCTTGACAAGGTACAAGGTAAAAGAGAAGCAGCACATTGCTCAACTGCTCAGTTGGATCTGGCACAACAACAGCAGTTATAATTGCTATCTAGCACTTAAATAACCAGATACTGTAAACCTCAGAAAACAGAGCCTAAGAGATTATTAGAACAAAGATGCCAGTTTTGTCACAGGTGTATTTCCAGCCAAGTTTTCTTTTTGTAAAGTGGAGGCTGAGAAAAATATAGCCTTAGATTAAATTGGCCATGCTCTGCCAGCAGGATGCAACTATGCTCACTCCCTTGGAGAGGCATTCAGGGAGGAACTGGTCACCTTTGGAGAAATTACAGGTCTCTCTTTGCCAAGTCCTTTAAGTGGCTTAAACCCCTGGGCATTGAGCCACATGTATCCTTAAGTCCTTAAGTCATTGCAATGCTAGCAAAGAGTTGATGAACATTTCTGCCTGGGTGAAAAGCACCCAACTGAAAAAACTTCAAGAATGGGGCACTTTGACTCTTAACAGGATCACAGAATCATGAAGGTTGGAAGAGACCTCTAAGATCAGCAAGTCCAACCATAGCTAGCACTCCCATGCCACTAAATCAAGTCCTTAAGTACCACATCTAGATGTTTCTTCAACCCCTGCAGGGATGGTGACTCCAGCACCTCCCTGGGCAGCTATTCCAAGATTGAACAACCCTTTCAGCAAAGAAATTCCTCCTTCTATCTAATCTAAACCTCCCCCAGTGCAACTTGAAGCCATTTCCTCTTGTCCTAACACTGCAGCTTTCCCTCTTCCTCCTCACAGACCAACTCCCAAAGGCAACTGACTCAGCACTGGCCTTTCAGGACATTTGAAATGCAAATACAAATTTATTTACCTCCTGACCCTTGGCTCAAAGCATCTACAGCTCTATAAATAAAAAGCAAGCATTGCTATTGAGCAACTTCTTCTGGCTTGGCTTCATCCTGTCAGGAGACAGAGGTCATGCTTCTCTGTCCTCGTGACACAGCACAGGTGTTGTGGTGACATCCGAGAACTTCTGGTCATGCTTCTCAGGCAATTGGCACCATTGCTTTTTATCTTGCCTCTTGACTAGCAGAATGAAGCCTGGCTGGATAGGAAACAGCTACAGTTGGAAATTTTGGTCAAATCAAGGAAAAAAAACTCAATAAGATGGAGCCTTCTTCAGCACTGACATCTTGTGTTTCTCTTCCAGTTGAGTCAACTTTTGTCCCTTGAGTACATTGTAGAAGAGCACCTGGTGATGCTGCCTTAAGCTCTCTAAGAGAAGAAAAGGCTTCTCAGTGTTCATATCATGAACCTCAGGTCATGAGCATATGGTTTAATCTTTCAGAGAGCTCTGGCAAAGCCTATGACTTTTCATGTTCAGAGGGGAAGGGCCTTCACCTGGGCTGGGGTCTCTTGACCTATGGGCATGATTTTTAGTATTAAAATGAGGGCAGTACAGCTAAAGGTTCTCTTCTCCCTTCTCTTTGGTGATTAATGGCATATTTTGATGTGTTTCTCCCAGGATGTTCTCAAAACATGCAAACACAATTGTCCTCATCTGATTAGAAGTTCTTCCTTTAATCACTCATAACAAGTCCAAGGATGCTCATCCTGACTCTTAGACTAAACACATACTTGTTCTCAAATCATAGGTTCCACACACAACACTAGGATAACTCTGCTTCTACTCAACGACTTTGCCACATCCCTCTGGGTGCCCAGGCTGCAACTTCTGCTTTACCACATCACATTCCTTTTTACACACAGCTGGGTCTGGGATATCCTTCTTCCCTCTCCTGTGAGCCATGGCTTTCCATGTCCATGCTGGCAGCTGCTAGGCCAAGATCACTGCACTGCCAAGCTCCAGCAAACCCTCAGCATCCATGTGCCAGATGATAACAACTGCAACTGGCAATCAGCAGTCAAACATACTTCATCTCATGCCTTGTCCCAGTTACTGTAAAACCAGGGATTGCTGAGCCAGTGGTTTGGGTTACAGAAATCAGGGATCTTTCATAGAGTTTGACAGCACTTTAGGTTTTCACAAAGTCCTCTGGAAACTGATTCAAATGGGAATACTGCTTCTGGTCAGGTTCACAGGAGGAAACAAACTTCCTACTAAAATGTGCCCAATGAAATCATTCATGTTACACAAGTTATCTTCCTTCCACACATCCCACAGCAAGGATTCCTCCTGGCAATGTTGCACTCCCAGAGTTCACCTAGAGGTCTACTTTCCTGCTTCAGCCTAAGGTGAAGGTCTTTAGCCCCTGGTTATCAGGCATTAGAGAAGAGCCATGAGGCTGGTGAGGGGGCTAGACAATAAGTCTTATGAGGAACAGCTAAGGGCACTGGGGTTGGTTAGTGTGGAGAAGAGGAGGCTCAGGAGAGACCTTAGCTCTCTCTACAACTCCCTGACAGGAGGTTGGAGTGAGCTGGGGGTAGGGCTCTTCTACCAGATTAACGGGGAGAGGATGAGAGGAACTGGCCTCAAGTTGCAGCAGGGGAGGTTTAGATTGGATGTCAGGAAAAATTTCTTTACTGCAAGGGTTGTTAAGTCTTGGAATAGCTGCCCAGGGAGGTGCTGGAGTCACCATCCCTGGAGAGGTTGAAAAAACATCTAGATGCTCTAGCTAGGGCCATGGTTTAGTGGCATGGGAGGGATAGGGATGGTTGGACTTGCTGATCTTAGAGGTCTCTTCCAACCCTCACGATTCTGTGAGCAGTGATTCCATGCAGCAGCAGGCCTACACTGCCAGACTCTAGCTGCTATAACTCACCGTTGGCCTCTTCCATTGTATTCTCTGCAGCTTCTCCTCTGGGAGCAGGTGAGAACCAATGGAGCTGACATGAGCAGGGAAGGTGGCATCCTCAAAGAGCAGCCCCTGGCTCAGACACAAGGCACGGAGCTCATTGAAGTCCTGGTTATTAAATTGCTTCAGCTTCTGGAGGCTTCCTCTTGCCCCTGGTTTTTCCCAGTGCTGCTCCAACATCAGAGGAGAGCCAAGGGTGATCATTGGGAAGGAGATCCTGGGAGATACCTGTGAAGGAGAGACATGGACTGTCATTAGTTTCCTAATCAGAAGGAGTGCTTTATTAGTGTATGGGAAAGTAAAACACCTTCCCTCCTAGCCCAGGAGAATAGTGGAGCAGCAGCTTGCAAAGCTGAGGGCAGTCACAGTGACAAAATCCTTATTAGCTAGAAACGCCTGGAGAAAGAGGAGTCCTCAAATCCCAACTGGTTATCTTAAACCAGTGCTGTCACTGCTACAAATTCAATTTGGAGTCTTCCCTGAGGACACAGAGCAAAGCTGTTAGTGAGCTGCTTTGTTAGCATTGAGGTACATCTGCAACATGAGTGAGCAAAGGGGATGGAGCAGAAGCTGCAGGCACAGAGGAGGAAGGAGGTGGTGTGAGCAGGGAAGCTGCTCAGAGGTACTTAGGACTCTTCTGGCCATGGATCACTTCTGTGCCTAGGGCATTTGGGGAGTTATTTATTTCATTTCCATGAGTGAGTGCTTGAAGGTCACTCCCCATGAGGCCTAAAGAAGGCAGAGACTGGCCTTTCCTTGGGATCTGCTCCAAGGACCTCAGACAGATTAGGGGATGTTCTGCTAGCTTACAGACCCTCCACCAGACTCCTTAAAGCAACAGTGCTGAGATGGGACCAAGGTGCAATATCCAGACCTGGATGCCACATGAGCTACTTCCTCACATGGGGGTTTGGGCTCCATAGTTCTGTTGGAGGCCAGTGATTAAACTGGAAATTCATATTTCAACTGGGCAGGCATTGTGTGGCATCTGTAGCTATTCCAGTCTGGAACGTTTTCCACTTAGGAAAAGTGAACATTTCCCACATGCAATGGAAAGCCTAGAATGGCCACACCTGTTAATACATCACACAGGAGATGGATGCCATTGGATACCATGGAGCAGAGCCTGGCTCTCTCCTCCTCACACTCACCCTTCACATATTTCTAAGCATTCCTGAGGTCTCCTCTCAGTCTCCTCTTGTCCAGGCTGCAGAGACCCAGCTCTCTCAGCCTGTCCTCCTAGGGCACATGCTCCACTGCTTTAATGATCTTGCTGGCCCTGTGCTGGACTCTCTCCAGCAGCTCCCTATCCTTCTGGAGCTGAGGGGCCCACAACTGGACACAGCATTCCAGGGGAGGCCTCCCCAGGGCACAGGAGAGGGGAGAAGAACCTCTGTGGCTCTGCTGGCCACGCTCCTCTTAATGCATCCTAGGATGCCATTGGCCTCTTGGCCACAAGGGCACATTGCTGCCTCATGGGCATCCTCCTAGCCACCAGCACTCCCAGAGCTTTTTCCCCAGGGCTCTTCTCCAACACATCAGTCTGTGCTGATCCATGGGCTTGTTCTTTCAACAGTATCTTACAGTACCTTACACTTCCCCTTGTTAAATTTCATCAGGTTTCACCCTGCCCATGTCTCTAGCCTGTCCAGGTCACTCTGGATGGCAGCACAGCTCCTGGTGTGCCAGCCACTGCTCCAAGCTTGGGATCATCTGCACACTTGCTGAGGGAACACTCTCCCCCTGCATCCAGATCATTGATGAATATATTGCACAGTCCTGGCCCCAGCACTGAGCCCTGGGGCACACCACTAGTCACAGGCTCCAGTTAGACTCTGCTCCACCAACCACAACTCTCTGGGCTCTGTCCTTCACATATTGCTGGATCCATACCACATTTTGCGTTTCATTCACACTTGGCCTCACAAAACTAGCATTTTAGCTGTCCTGAGCTAGAATTCCTTTTCCTTATGGTGAAACCCTACATTAGCAGAGTTTTAAGGGCAAGAAGGAATGCTGTGATCATTTCATCTGGCTTCTTACATGACAAATAGCACCTGATCCAGTGATTCCTGCTCCTGACTTCCACTGCAGATGTAAGGCAGCACTCGAAAATCGACTACAAGCTCTGGGCAAGCCACTCTTACACTTAGTTAACTTCACTGTGCTTATTTCTAACCAGAAGACACTTTAAAGTTTCACTTTAAAGTCATCCAATGCCATAGCTTGGTGTTTTCAGTAGATGAGAGGGTATGTTCCTGATATGGTCCAAAGAGAGCAGATAGCTCCAGCTAGAAGAAGAAAACCTCAGATTTGTTATTGTAAATCATTCCCACATGAAGCACACAGAGCAGCCAGGCTGCAGGTGTGATACAGAGCCTCTCACACACTTCTTTAGTGTCATCCCCTTGCTCACTGCCTCGAGTCACTTGGCCTTCAGGCATTGCAACCACAGAAAAAGAAAAAGTTCTGGATCTCATTGTTTTCATTAAAAGCTCCACCAAAAAATCAGATGGAATTCAGAGAGAACATTCCCCTTGGGCTTGCATTTTTTTTTTTTTTACTACAATGGAAATAAATCTCCTGTAATGTACCATAGCATGACAAGGGAATGGCTTCTCCTTAACAAATACTCATTTGAAACTGAGCCCAGGCACCGGGCATGCTAAGATCTATTTCCTGCAACAGTGTTCCAGCAAAACTGATTACTAATTCCCCAACTCAAATTAAAACTAACAGAGCTTGAAGGCTGAGTCTGACACACGTTCCCTCTCTTCTGACAGAGAACAAGAGGTTTCAGCATGTGTGTGTGTGTGGTTAATTATGTTGTTGAACATAGCCAGAATAAATTAACAAGTAGGTTGAAGACAATAAGACACTTCTCCCTTGCAGCATTGTGTCTGGGGGCACACATTCCCAGATACATGAGCTCTACTTCCAGCCATGCCACTGGGGTCACATCCACCTGGCTAACACTTTCCTGTCCACATCTTTTGGAGCAGCATCCTGAGGCCTGGCCACAGAGGTTGGCTTTCATGGGTGTATCACCACCAGCAAAGATGGCAAGAGAGCTTGTAAAGCAGAATATTGCCTGCCTGGAGAGCTTCTTACTCTTAGTGAACTCTAAGGCAGAAAAAACTTTAAAGGGACTAAGTTACAAAGCACTGAGTCTCGGAAGCGTTGCCCTCGGACTGCTCCCTTGCCACAGGATGTGGGGAGAAAGGATGGGATTTCAGACACAAAAGTTGGTTCAGACACGTTGTGAAAGAGTGGAGGAAATCAGTAGAGTCAGTTGACTGACTCCACAAAGGCAAGAATTGATTTTTTACGAGGGGTTAAACATATTTACTTAGCCTTGAGATCATCTCCAACGCATTTGCTTATCTGAACTGGAGAAAGGAATCATGACCAACTTTGAACCTACTGCTCTTTTTGAGTCCTTCTTTCTTTCCAGCAGAGAGAGATCTTTCTTGTTGCTATCTGAGGGAAGGCCAAACCACAAAGGTTAAAGGAGGGAAGGGAAGCAGTCAAAAAGCTACAGAGTGAATAAGAGATCAGATGTTAACTGTTGGAAGGGATGAAAGGATATCAGAGAGCAAAAAGCTTGGTGATCACCACAGAAATAAAACTTGAGAACCCCAAGAACCCACCATCTTCAGCATTAAACAACTTGAATGCCAGCAGCAAAGGGCATGTCTCCTCTCCCCTCCAGCACTCATTCACAAAAGATGTCAGGCAACTATTACAATCAGGTACTCCATGGTGGCAAATGCTACTGACAGCTAATTACACTTTGCATAAAGATTGATGTCAGAGCACACACACAGTTTCCTTCAATGGCTTCTGGTATTTTTCAGAGTGTGGAAGGTGGAAACAGGCAATTAGAAGCATTTGCCTACTCCATAGCTGAATTATCCACCTCCTCTCCATGTTTCCATTAAGTGTTGGCTCAGCTGGCTTTCTGGACTTGAGGAAGAGCAGCTGAATTTTCTCACACACTACAAAGAATAGCCTACAGCCTTTCTTCTCCTGTTCCTTCTCAAACACTCCAAGCTATTCACCCATAATATTCAGTAGATGCTGCTGCAAGCACTCTTTCCCTCTCAGACCCTGTCAGTCATATATTTGGAGCACTGTGAAACTTTTAGAGAGTCAGTTTCAGAACTGTCTTTAAATGAAGGAAGATGAGAGTTTATTAGCTTTCCCTGCATTCAGTGAGGGAGTGCTGCTTTGCAGCAACTTGATCACTGAGACAGCAAACAGCAGAGACATGACCTTGGGTGTCCCAAACCCCAGATGGACAACAGCTCCTTGTCCATAGACTGTATGAAAGCCTTAAGTACCTCAGAAAATCAAACCCAAAGCCAGGCACTTTGGCAACCCTCCAGAAGATTACTTTCCCAGTGGCATCTTGCATGGCCTTCTGCTCCAAACAGCCTGTGAAGTACTCCCTTCTGGCTATTTATTAAGTCAATTTTCTCCTCATTTTGCATACATAGCATAGGACAGCTCCAGATACCTTTTTTTTTCTACCTCATTTAACAGCAGCCTGCAGTAACTATAGAGCTTTCCTCTTAGAGATCTTAGGATCTCCACTCCTACTTGATCCAATTACTTGTGACAACTTACCCTTTGGCTGGAAGGCTCTTTCTAGGACAGCAAATTCATCTTTTCTTTCCCTCCAGGTAACATTAAGGATGAGGACTCTAATTCATTCTGTCTCTCCAAGACAAATCCCTCTCCATGTGTCTGTGATGCCTTTCCAGCACTATTACTTGGATTCCACTTGCTTCCTCTTGTACTAAGTCAAAGAGCAAAGCGATGCTTTACCTGAGGTGCCTCCAGTGTAACTCTCCAGCCAACACCAACAGAGTGACATTCAGGCTGGCACAACCTCCATTCTCCTTTATAAGGCAGCTTTGGCCACACCTTCAGTAAACACAAGCAAGTTGAAGTCAAGTTCAACACTAAAAAACAGGTGATGACTTGGGTGTAACAGCTTCATATAGATATCATACTGTGGAGAGATATACATGTCCACTTCTGTTAGCCATCCACAATGAATTGTCTATCAATAATGGGGGTTGATGGTTCCCTGTAGCTAGCTGTGGCTTCACAGTTAGAAGACAAACAGGGTTTGTTTGCACCTCCCACACTTTCACATCATCTGTTTTCCCCCCCTTACACCACTAGGAAATGCAGCAATCAGCCTGGAGCCAGGCACAGCCTGGTAGGACTCACCACAAGAGAGGTTATCAAAGCTGTGTGTGTCATTCTTTCTGCAGCAGATACTTTGAGACCAATGCCTGTAAGCATTTACATTGGATTCCTACTTAAATTCCACATCAGGTTACTCATTTTCCCCTAGGACTCCCTGAGGAAGTAAGAGCTATCCATAATATTTAGGAGCCTGAAGCCAAAAAATTAAAGAGTATCTAGCAAAAATATAGGAAGGAGGTGGTTATTTCAATTTTGGGTCTAAAGAGGCCCAAAATCCAAGGGAATGGGTCCAGCACATCCTCAGGGACATGTTCCCTGGCAGCAAGTGTATTCCTAGATCCTGTAAATATACTTTTGGAGAAAAGGCCCTCGGTGTCCTGGTGGACAAGAAGCCAATAAAGCAAACCAACAGGTTCCTGGTCCCTTTAGTGCAGTGTTTTGGAGATCATATCTGCAATCTTATGTTCAGTTTGGGGCTGCCCAGTGTGAGAGAGACACTGAAAGCACAGCAAGTCTAGCAGAAATCCACCAGGATTGTACATGGTGTGCAAGAAGAGGTCAACCTCCTTAGCCACGAGAAATTAGTCTTCTGCTATCCAAAAGACAAAGAGGGTAGAGCCAGAACTGTTTTTGAAGGTCCATAGCAGGTGGATAGAGGCACAAGGAGCAGCAAGGAAAATTCCTTCTGGCTGGAGAGAAATAAACTCTCCAGGATTTCCAGCCTAGCCTAGGAATAGATGCTGAGAGAGACTAGAGCATCACCACCCTTAGACACACTCAACTGGGTGAGGCCACAAGCAATATCATCTCATTTGGAAGTCAACTCTGCTTTGAGCTAGAAAGAGACACAAACACCTCCCAAGATCCTTTCTGAAAGAGCTCTCTCTATGCTTCACTGTTTCTGGAGCTGCAGCTCATGCCTCAGCATCCAAGCTGGCTTGAGGCCAGCTGGACCATATGCAAGTGGGACACAGCAGTGCCAGCACAGAAGGCCTGAGTGGTTGCAAAGGTCACCTAAAAACCTGTGTGGCACTATGCTGAGGAGGCCCCACTGCTGTCAACACCTGAGCTGGCAAATGGCAAAGCAGCTCAGGTTGTGGCTGTAGGTACACAGTAGGTTAAATACTTAACCCAAGAAATTACTCTCTTTTATTTTTTTAAGCTACCAAAGCTTATTCATCAAAAGAAAAGATGCTTTTTAGTGAATGTTCACAAAACTTAGCTTGGGCATTAACAGAAAAACTTACTAATGTATTATTCTTTCCTTACCCAAAGTGACAGAATCACCTGGGCTCAGAAATGTCTTCAGAGCAAGACTTTCTACTTGGACTTCAGTCTCTTTGAGGCGGGATGCTAGCAGACAACATAGCAGCTGGTCCCCAGGAGCTAGGGGAGAGAAGACCATAAAAGTGCTTATAAAAAAAAAAGACAGTTTCTTTGTCAATGTTTAGTTTAGCTAAAAGCTGTGTGCTACCTCCTGCCTACTTCTATTTTAGGGCTTGCATTTCCTTGTGAGAGCTCAACATCCAGTAAATGAATCCTTGTAAAACGAGAGCAAAACCTGCCCCAGAGAGTCAAACCAGGTGCAGTTTTCCTTTAAGAGCTGTTTTCCCCTACTGCTACATAAATAAAAGCTGATTGCACCAGAAGCAGGGAGCAAAGCTTTCCTTCATTGCAGGCAAGGAGCTCTGGGGTGATAAATGCCAGTGCTGCTAGCTCATCTGACAGCATGCACACTGTTAATCGTCTCCTCTCTGGGGAACTGGCAGGTAGATTCCCCTCCAGGTACACTGATTCATTATCTGGAACTGATCTCTCTGCTTGAAATGGTGGATTAACATGATTTAAGAAATATTCATTGCAAAGTTGATTAGAAAGCAGCAGCAGCAAGCAGCTGGCAGGAGATTGCAGTTGTTGCAGCAGGACACCATTTTGAGGCTTGTCAGCTTTTCTGCAGAAGGCTGGATGGATGTGTCCATTCTCACAGGGGCAAGGAACACAGAAGGCTGAGGGATTTATGAGCAGTAATGATTATGTGCAGTCCTAGCTGTTTGTGGAATCTTGCAAGACAAATAAAAGAGGCATTTCAGTGAGCAGCATAGGGAGAGGAGGGTGGTTTTCTGCTAGAGGCACCTTGGGAGGTTGTGGCAGATGCAACCTTGCCTTGCCTTAGGGTTTGCTTTTGCAGAACAGGGACATTCATCCACCTCAGGGTAGCTGTGCAGCTTAATCCACTCATGAGCAAAAGATGCTGAAGGATCAAACTCAAAACTGCTTCTACACTGTCAGCTATCACCTCAAGGCTGTTAAGAGTAAAAATAAAGGAGGACTCTATGCTTTGGACCAACAGCTGTGGTGTGTTCCTTCCTTTGGTCCAGGCATTGAAGGGTAAATACTAAGAAGTCTCTCAAACCCATGTTTTCTCTGAAGTTAGCATGGTTTGCAAAGTCTCAGCTGGCACCATAGAACTTCAGATATTTGAGGATTTAATGAAGCTTTATTCCTTTCTGCCCTGGACTAAAAATACACACACACACACACACACACACACATTGCATGCACAAACCCAGGGCTTCTTTTAAAAAGAGATTTTAAACTAGCTCTAGTTAGTTTCACCCTGCTGCTGTTGTGCACAAGCAGCAGCCTCTCTGAAGCAGGGAGTTTTGCATCATTTTTAGGGGGAGGAGGGTGCAACAGCATCTTTTGGCCCAAATAGTGGTGGAAGCTTTGGTGTTAAGAACAGCATCTCCCCTCCCTCCACCCACAAAGCTTATGTTCCCAACTATTCAGACTGCTATCTTTTGCACCATCTCAGACATATGTTATCTTCATTCCTTACTTCTACTGCTTTCACCCCTGTGGAGGTCACACTCTTTTTAGCAGAAATACTCTTAATTTACAGCATGGTAAATAAAAGAAACAGGCTGGGAAATTTTCCAGGCTAGTGAAAACAACTATACTTTTGTAAAGGAGGAATCTTCCTTCACATTTGCTGCACTGATTGGGTGTCTGACTGCTTTTGAAGCACAAGACCAATGGAAGAATGCTATCAATCCACTTCACATCCTCATTCATAACTCTGTATCTAGGTCAAGTGTTACCATTTATTTCTCTTCCACAAGATGCAGGGAGGCTAGGAATAATACTCACAGACATTCTCCTTTGCTCTGTGTTTAGGCAATCATCTTTCTGGCAGGTTCTGCCCTCCTGAAGCACAGAAGAGATCTCTAAGCTCAGCAAGTCCAAGCATCCCTAGCACTCCCATGCCACTAAGCCATGGCCCTAAGGAGAGCAGCTAGATGTTTCTTCAACCCCTGCAGGGATGGTGACTCCAGCACCTCCCTGGGCAGCCTGGGCCAAGACTTTCTGACTCTATAAACTGTTAAGCTAGATGTTGATACAAGACTTTGCCTTAGCCAGTGCTCAGCCATGAGGTGCCCCTGGGTGCAAATTCACCATCAGCTGTAGCACTTTGCCATATTCACCCAGGAATCATTCACCTTGAAGCACAAGCAGCTGCCACATTTCACTCCAGCAGCAGTTAACAGTGCACAATGAATTCACCCAGCTTGAGGGAGATGGGATTTGGTGGGGGTAAAAAAAAAATAATCTCTCTCTGGAGCCCTGTTTACAGCTGAAATATCCACCAACTTCAGAATTACAGTGGGAATTCTTAAGGAATAATAATAAAAAGAATAAAAACCCCCACCAAGCAGCCTGCTCCCAACACCCATCCTAGCATTAGAATTTCCTAGGGGAATATTTTTCCTTCAGAAGAATGCCANCACTAAGCCATGGCCCTAAGGAGAGCATCCAGATGTTTCTTCAACCCTTGCAGGGATGGTGACTCCAGCACCTCCCTGGACAGCTATTCCAAGACTTAACAACTCTTGCAGTAAAGAAATTCCTCCTTATATCTAATCTAAACCTTCCCTGCTGCAACTTGAGGCCATTTCCTCTCATCCTCTCCCTGTTAACCCTGGAGAAGAGCCCTACCCCCAGCTCACTCCAAGCTGCTTGCAGGGAGTTATAGAGAGAGCTAAGGTCTCCCCTGAGCCTCCTCTTCTCCACACTAACTAACCCCAGTGCCCTCAGCTGCTCCTCAGCACACTTGTGCTCCAGAGCCCTCCCTAGCCTCCTTGCCCTGCTCTGGACACACTCCAAGGCCTCTGGCTCCTTCTTGGACTGAGGAGCCCAAACCTGACCCCAGCACTCTAGTTGTGTCCTCCCCAGTGCTGAGTGCAGGAGGATGCTCACTTCTCTGCTGCTCCTGCTCACACTCTTTCTGCTCCAGGCCAGGATGCTGTTAGCTTTCTTAGCCTCCTGGGCACTCTGCTGGCTTTGCTAGTAACTGCTGCACTAAGTAAATGCAGAAGCTCTTTTGCCCTTCTCCCCATGGTATCTCTCACCTACCTCTTCACAAATGGCTATTAGGCTCCATGAAACATCATGACCCCTCTTACAGGCAGACTTCTGTGGAGGGTACATCACAATAAAGCTCTTGTTTTTCATCAACACTGTGATTTCTGTGTCCAGCCCTTGTTAAAGCCCTGGAGGCATGAGATCAGTTATTTTGTGCTGTTTCTGTTATGTTTTTCTCTTGGTGTGACCAGATGGCAACAGTCTCCTATTTGTTTGTTTGTCAGAAGCCTCCCTGCCACCCTCTAATGAGGAATCCTTGGACTGCAGAGCATTCACACACAGTTTACTAGCAACATTTACAGTTCACAGACCTCACCTTAGTCTTTGCTGACTGCTGGCATATATTGCCCAGCACAGCATCTTCCTTGACAC
This sequence comes from Bucco capensis, assembly GCA_013396975.1. NCBI lineage: Eukaryota > Metazoa > Chordata > Aves > Piciformes > Bucconidae > Bucco > Bucco capensis. The sequence goes on along the minus strand of VWZO01018889.1, from coordinate 187,106 downwards.
AAATGCCAACAAGGATCCACTGACACTATTGCAGTCAGATTGGCACCTTGCTGTCCCCCTTTCCTCCTTGCTCCCAGAAGACATTCAACACCTAGACAGAGTAAAGGCTGAGATTTGACACAAGCCAGACAGCTCCTCTGATACACTGAGCCCAAACCCACTTGCATTCCAGAGCATCTCCTGCTCAGCAGAAGATGAACCACAGCACAAAATGCAGCATGGCTTACTGTCCTTATCCTGCTTTTGGCTGTTGCTAGAGCTTTCCATGAAACAAAAAGCAGGCCATGCTCTCTACATCCTCTCTCACCAGAGACCNCAGAATTACAGTGGGAATTCTTAAGGAATAATAATAAAAAGAATAAAAACCCCCACCAAGCAGCCTGCTCCCAACACCCATCCTAGCATTAGAATTTCCTAGGGGAATATTTTTCCTTCAGAAGAATGCCAATCTGTCACTAGCAATGAATTTGCACTATCAGAAAGACACAATGCATTTTGATAATGCCACCAGGCTCCACTTTGATTTTGGAATAGGCTCCTTTCTTGCTTATGAAAAACCCATCACTTCAGGGATCCTCTCTGTATTATCCACAAGGCTTAACATTGCCATGTAAAAAAGATTCCAAGTGTTATTGCAATAGCTCAGTGCATTCAGCCTGGTATTTTTTTTTTCCCCCCAGAATGTGGTTTCCCAGGAAGTTTCAGACTTTGCTTTTCATTTGAATGAGGAACAGAATATGAGAGCTACTTTGCATGCACTGAACCTCTGCCACACTGAGAGAGCTCAGTTTGGCTTGCTCATCCTATCATCATGAGGAACATCAAAGCATCTTTGAAACAGAGCTGTCATGACAAGTGATATAAATACTTGATCTGGTCATGGCACTGCTGTTTACTTTACCAAACTTTCACAGAATGATGAAGGTTGGAAGAGACCTCTAAGCTCAGCAAGTCCAACCATACCTAGCATGAACACACCACTAACCCATGGCCCTAAGGAGAGCATCCAGATGTTNCACTAAGCCATGGCCCTAAGGAGAGCATCCAGATGTTTCTTCAACCCTTGCAGGGATGGTGACTCCAGCACCTCCCTGGGCAGCTATTCCAAGACTTAACAACTCTTGCAGTAAAGAAATTCCTCCTTATATCTAATCTAAACCTTCCCTGCTGCAACTTGAGGCCATTTCCTCTCATCCTCTCCCTGTTAACCCTGGAGAAGAGACCTACCCCCAGCTCACTCCAACCTCCTGTCAGGGAGTTATAGAGAGAGCTAAGATCTGCCCTGAGCCTCCTCTTCTCCACACTAACCAAGCCCAGT